>OMNS01016408.1:1424-16687 GCA_900303225.1 Laemonema laureysi | reverse complement strand
ACACCATACACACCCACACATATTAGCCAGCTAGTTGTATTGATGGATACTCTGTCCAGCCTCAGTGATTGCAGGGAAGTCGTTGTGCATTAAATAATTGATCTAGATCAGGTGTGTTTACTTAATCGAGTGTGTTGACTGTTTAAGAGGTATTTTATCCAAATGAAAAATGTAGATTGCATTTCTTTTTGTTTAAAAAGTTAAAACGTGGATTTATAGACACATTATCCCACCAAACTCTTGTGAATGTTTGTGGTTGAAATATCAACCACAATTGAGTCATTGAATCTTTGGCACACTTGAAGAAACTTTATGACTTAAGTTACGTTTTTTTGTGTTAATTTATTTTTGGGTGAATAGTTTGTTGTTATTATTTAACACTATTGAAAAGTTTTAAGTAACCCTGTTCTGGACGAAATATGAAATTGTAGTCACAAACCTTTTACATTTCCTTTTTATTTCTGGGGATTACAGACGGTTGTCTGATAGGTAACCGTCTCTTTTAATGTCCAGAATCAGAGATGACTGTTTCAGTGATGTATAACTTCTGGTGGTCAAGACCACCCAGGACATGATGCATGTATCCTACATATATAATTGTACCTGTAAGTGCATCTGACCTATTCATTCAAATTAGTGTTTTCCATTCTGTCTAGTATGGATATTCAGAGAAAATATGTGACTTGAATATGTGAAGAAAAAAAAAGAAAAGGAAATAAAAAAAGGGAAGCAGTATTGGTCTTATTTACTAAACATGTTTTCAATTGCAAATAATGAATATTTGTTTGGCAGGTTACTGTTATTCTGAAGACGGTTAAAAGAAATCGTCGATAGGGTACAGTTAATTTTAAGGTTAAAATCCTTTTCATCATTTTATGGCGCATATTTTACACACGCGTTTTTATGGTCATCTACATAGTAAGACTCAAAGCATTAGAAAAGAAAAAAGCACTCCACAGCAATGATTCTAAAATGTCCTCATGTTAACATGCGCGCATACTGTGATGACGTAATTTTGTTTCTGCTCAATACTCTGTTTGTCCACATAGTGGCAGTATTGTGCCTCATATATGTTTAAAAAGAAAACGGACCGGAAAATGCGTAAACTGGCATCCGCTAACCATTGACCAATCAGAGAATCGAGCGACCCTTCCGAGCTAAAGACACTGGTCCTGAGAGCAAACACGGTAAGGCCTAATGTCATGCGTGTATTGATATGTTTTTAGTTCCAGCTATTATTATGCACACACATCATGTTTGTTCGTTTTATTTGATTGATTTCTATTGTTCGGCTTAGAGAACTACGCTGACATTAGAGGCAAGGGTAGCGTTTCAAGGTCCCTAGAAAGCCATCTTGCTAGCTACGGTTCTAGCAGTAGCAAGGGTGTCCCGACCTTAATCCCTTGCGTGTTTTGTATTGAATGGAGTTATTTACAAAAACCTTACCTACCAGTAACTTTATAATTAAAGCGCGGGTAGCAGTACAGTTTAGTTGTTTGGGAGGGTGATGACACCAAATGTAACATGCATTATGGATTTCGCCTCGCTCTGACCACGATGGCCACCGTAGTTGAATTGTCCAGTATAGTCAATTTTAATTGATCTGACATTTTTTTTATGAGGATCACTTTCAAAGGTCACGTGAATGCTAATATAATTGTCCCTTCAAATGCCGGTGAAACTAACACATGCAATATTTGGTTGTGGGCTGCTTACGTACTCTGGGAAAACTGCTCTCGAATGCGTTGTTAAAACATACTAAATAAACAATTTGTCAAAATGTTAAACATATAACATTAATAGAATAAACCAATTACAAAATTACTAGTGTAGGTACACAATATACGTCTAATGAAGATGTTAATTTCTTATTCATACACATTAATAAGACTTTTCATATAACAAGGTCAGTGCATGCTTTGGTATGACACATGTGTCTAGTTTGTATATTCAAATTTATATTATTCTTTTTCTTCGTTTGTTTAACAGGTCTCGTCAATATGGGTCGCCATTTTGGAAATCTGGCCAGGGTCCGGCATGTGATTACATACAGTCTGTCCCCCTTTGAACAGAGGGCTTTCCCTAACTATTTCTCCAAGGGAATCCCCAATGTGTGGAGACGTTTCACAAGCAGCTTCTTCAAAGTCGCTCCCCGTGAGTTTTCACATTCTTTGTATATCTCAGGAGAAAAACAGAGCTGGCCATCCGGCTAAATTGCCCATTACTTACTACCAGCTGTCAATCTGACAGTTATTAGTAACCTGCTCTTTGCTGTATGATTTGTTTTAACCCTTAGAATGCAAATGTTGTCTCCACAAAATGTGTGTGAAATTGTGTATCAGAATGAAATCTAATATATATATTTTTTATTTCCAAATGTTTCATTTAGCAATGGTGCTGATGTACCTGACGTACACCTGGGGTAACCAAGTGCATCAAGAGGGAAAGAGGAAGAATCTGGCCGACTACGAGAATGACGAATAAATCTCTGCCACCCTCTCTTATTCTCTTAATTCCAGATGTGTATGTCTACCCAATAAAGCCACAAATATTTATGTTGAAACTGTTTCATGGAGTCTTTAAATGTCAGGTGTGTTAGGGTTTATTATTGTGTTTATACATTTATATTTGGTTTAGTTTAGTTAACTGCACAATGAACAATGTATTATATGCTGGCCATGGCCTGTTCTATATTCTTACACAAGACATGTTTCAATATGTTGTAGGTTGGGTCGATGTTGTGTTTTTTTTTTTGGTTAAAAGGTTCGTGATACAACATGCGAATAGAATTTCAGTTCCTTGCGTGCTTTGCAATACAGTGATCAGAAGCTAGGGGGATTTGCAGCGGGGACGGGTACCTTTATGTTGAAATCCGCGGCCCGGAAGTTGGACATGTTCGTGCCGACGGCAAAACGAGAAGAAATTTCCTTTCCAACGCGCTCTGTCCAGTCCAACATCTAGCCGGCTTGCCTCGACGCACAAGGCAGCTGCATGGAACAAGGGTGGGATAGCCGCTGTTAATCAAGAGAAGCTGTACCCGCTGTCGCGTCTTGCACTTATCACTCACTTATTCCCGTTTCGAATACTGTACATTTAACCTCGTGTTGTTAAGATGTCTGTTGTTGGGTTTGATGTCGGCTATCTGAACTGCTATGTGGCGGTAGCGAGAGCTGGGGGCATCGAGACTGTTGCTAATGAGTACAGCGACCGATGTACGCCGTAAGTATTTTTATTTTATTTTTTTTCTCACGTTATTTTTGCACAGATTGTAAGTGATACCTGATACTACGTTAATATGCACATGATCAAGCTCATAAGCGGTGGTAAACCCGGCTACTTAGTTAGCCAGTCACGCTAGCTGCCTGTAGGGTTTCAACACAGGAAACAGCACGTGAATCTCCTGCTAATGCTAACTCGCTTAGCTCGACGCAGCCTTTGTCACTTGCAAGAAATTCCAGTCATGTTGACAAAATACATATCCCCTGGCGCCTCCTTTGAAAGCCCCTGGACGTTACATGTTTGATCTCTGTTGTTGGTGATGCCCCCCTCCGCCTTTGTTACCCCGAATGTGTGGATGCGCGTCCGCTAAGAGGAGGCCCGGCGCTGTCAAAATGGGCTTTGATGGGGAATACGTGACATCTTCCACTGTATCTTGTAACACCACTGTTTTTAATCAATTGAGCCAATTCGTCCTTAGTATTGTGTTGTTTTTGTTTACGATCGTTGCTATGTGTTTTTTTCTAGAGCATGCGTTTCCTTTGGACCACGGAATCGGTCGATTGGTGCAGCTGCAAAAAGCCAGGTATGTTTACGGCTTAAGGCGGAAGACTGCATCCCTTCCACGGATGACAGACGCAGCTGTATTTGACATCAAGTCTGAAAATATGTGGATCTAAATGACTAAATCATTTTTCATAAATGCGTCCCACCATATATTTGTCTTCTATTTGCATTTGATCAATAGGTGGTTACAAACTGCAAGAACACGGTACAAGGTTTCAAGAGATTCCACGGACGGGCATTCACGGATCCGTTTGTCCATCGTCTCAAGTCGAGTCTGGTTTACGACCTTGCACAAATGCCCACAGGGACCACTGGAATCAAAGTAAGAATACTGAAATAATTTGTCAAGTACAAATAACATTTGCTGCTTAACGTTGCGGTTAAACTCAAATATTTTGGTTCAGGATCATTATAAAAAGACGTTTTTTTTCTTGGCTGCTTGTCAGATAAAGCAAGCACATTTAAGACTAAGATGGCATTTGCTATTATGTATGACATTTTACAGACTAAATCATTAAACAAAAAATGAATCATTAGGTTAATCAACTATGAAAATAATTGTTAGTTGCAGCTGTAGTTGTGAGCCGATAAAATGTTGTTTCCAGATAATAAAAAGTAGATGATGGTGATGATCAAGTCACCGTTGAAGGAAGCTGTCGTATGAATTATCGAAAACACTGCATTTTCTTTGGATAATAAATTCCAACTGTATTGTGTATTTGTCTGAAGGTGATGTACATGGAGGAGGAGAAGGTGTTCAGCATTGAGCAGGTGACCGCCATGCTGCTGACCAAGCTGAAGGAGACGGCTGAGAGTGCATTGAAGAAACCAGTTGCTGACTGTGTCGTCTCTGTGAGTATGCGCATCTACAAACCAGAACACAGACTTTTGTACATTTTAGTCCCTGCTTGTAATCCTGCCTTAGATGTCACCTATTGGCTATGTTTGTAATACCTCTGTAATTCTTGCTAGGTCCCATGCTATTACACTGATGCTGAGAGAAGATCAGTTGTAGATGCAGCGCAGATTGCTGGCCTCAATTGCTTGAGGCTCATGAATGAGACCACTGCAGGTATGTACCCCCTTTACGCGCTACTCCATGGTATCATGGAGTATTACATTACTTGATTGCTACTTCTGCATCGATTTGACATATTGTTAATCTCCTTAAATTATTTCATAGTGGCCCTAGCATATGGCATCTACAAACAAGACCTTCCTGCCCCCGAGGAGAAGGCCAGGATTGTGGTGTTTGTGGACTTGGGTCATTCTGGATACCAGACCTCTGTGTGTGCCTTCAACAAAGGCAAACTCAAGGTTCGTAGCGCCTGCAGAAACCACAAAAGATCTCTGTGCTGCCAATGAACTCATTGGGACGACCACTTAACTACGCTCTGCTGTTTCCCCCCATGGCCTCTTAGGTCCTCGCTACAGCCTGTGACCCAGAGTTGGGAGGCAAGGACTTTGACGAGGAGATCGTCAAGCATTTCTGTGAAGAATTTGCCAAGAAGTACAAGCTGGATGTGAGATCCAAGCCCAGGGCTCTGGTCAGGCTCTACCAGGAGTGTGAGAAACTGAAGAAGCTGATGAGCGCCAACTCTTCCGACCTGCCGCTGAACATTGAATGTTTCATGAACGACATCGATGTCTCCGGAAAGCTGAACAGGTGGGCCAGCCATTTATATTTAACCATATATATATTTTTAATCTTAACTTTGTGTGTATTAACTGTTGTTATAGCACAGTGCATTTAAATAGTGCCAACGGTGAGATCAGTAGTCGTCATTTACTCAAACTTGGAGTGATATTTACATTTTTACTTTAGGCCTGATTACACTACAATGCATACAAATGTTTAACTGCCTGCCTTTGCCACCTTAGGGGTGCATTTGAAGAGATGTGTGCTGATGTTTTGACCAGAGTAGAGGCTCCCCTGCACAGTCTGCTGGAAAATGCCAGTAAGTCTTTTGTTGTGTACATGTACTGAGAACATATTGCCCAATAGTATAAAGCTATACGGTAGTAGTGCAGATTTAACCATATTGCCATGGCTACCATACACCAATAGTATATAGCTATACTGAAGTAGTGCAAATTTAACCATATTACCATGGTTACCATACACCAATATTGTGGTCTGTTTAAGACAGAACTACGACTATCTGGCCGTGAAACCCAATTTGACTTGGTGTGGGTTAAATTCCACCTAGAAGACCTGACAACATGGATAGGGTTTTCAAATGTCTTGCATGAAAAGTAAAGTCATGAACTGTTTTCTATCTGGTGATTACATTATGCAGCTGAGCATAATAAAGCCAGGTGTTGGTTGCTGAAAGGAGATGCCTGCTGTGGCCCATTAGCACGTAGTTCTGTCTGGATCTTAGGAATTCAGGATGTTTTTCTTCTTAATAAGTGCATATTATATGGCCTTGAAAAACCTCACTAAAAACAAGCTAAACTGAACTTATGTGTGTTTAGAATGGAACAAGTTCCTTGAATTGGTTTATTGCCATGAAGTGCTACTTCTTTAGTGTATCATTTTTATTCAACTAACCGTTGCTATTGTGTCGCCCCAATAGAGTTGAAGAAGGAAGACATCTATGCAGTAGAGATAGTGGGCGGAGCTTCCAGGATCCCATCTGTCAAGGAGAGAATTAGCAAGTTCTTTGGGAAGGAACTGAGCACCACCCTGAATGCAGATGAGGCAGTGGCCAGAGGTTGTGCCCTGCAGGTACATCCCACTGTCAAACAACTGAACTCTGTTTAACGCCATAACAGTTTGGAATTTCAGTTATTCAAGTGAAAGTGGCCACAATGTCCTCCCTGCAGTTACACATTTTTCGTTTACTCTTCAGTAAAATGCCGTTTCTCCACAGTGTGCAATCCTGTCCCCTGCCTTCAAAGTGAGGGAGTTCTCAACTACAGACATAGTCCCGTACCCCGTCTCCCTGAAGTGGAACTCTGCTGCAGAGGAAGGGTTGAGGTGAAGGAGGTTTGCTGCGTTTTCCATTCATCGGGTCTGTAGGGTTCTTCCAGTAAATAACCCGTCCCAACATCTTGTGTGTTCCAGTGACTGCGAGGTGTTCCCAAAGAACCACGCAGCGCCGTTCTCCAAGGTGTTGACCTTCTACCGGAGAGAGCCCTTCTCTTTGGAGGCTTACTACAACTGCCCTAAAGAGCTTCCCTACCCTGATCCCACCATTGGTAATCCATTCAACATTACGTCATCATGCTCACTGTGCTCTGCACACCAGCGATATTTTCTACTTAAGCTGGCTGTCGGCTTCGCACAACACACACTCCACACCACAACAACACACTCCTCACCACAACAATGCACTCCTCACCACAACAACACACTCCTCACCACAACAACACACTCCTCACCACAACAACACACTCCACAACCCCTACCAGACTGGTGCCCCTCCCCACCCCGAGGGAGGAGTTAGTTAAATGTTAGTTGGTTAGTAAAATGTGTTGATGGATAAAGGAAAGGATGTTTACAATATAAAGGAAACGAGGATGATGAAACAAGAGAGCGAAAACAAGATGCTAATCACTAAAAGCCCACCACCAAGTACATTATATGGGTAAGGATGGCAGGCGACAGTCGGTTGGGGGACGGTGAACCAGGCTGTATGCCAATTCTGCACCATTTCGGTCGGCCATCTGCTGCACGCTGGGTGTAAAAACTCCATATTAGCTGCATTGATGGCCACTAATCTGCTGTTGTGACTGTGCCAAGCATACCGAAGCTTCATGGAGGCTTCAGAGAGACTTTTGGGTGTAGTTTAAAGCTGTTCTCTTTCTGCAGGTCAGTTTGTGATCCAGAAGGTGGTCCCTCAGGCGTCCGGGGAGAGTTCCAAGGTCAAGGTCAAAGTACGGGTCAATATCCACGGCATCTTCAGCGTCTCCAGCGCCTCACTGGTGGAGGTCCAGAAGTCTGACGAGACAGAGGAACCTATGGAGACGGAACAGGCAACTGAAAAAGACGGAGAGGTAACCAAGTCTGTAACACCTAACCAAGTCAACCTTTGGTCATTTTAAAATGAGTTTTAACAGTAGGCCCTAATGTTCTGTTTGGCCTTTTGTAGACCAAAATGCAGACCGACGAGGAGGACCAGAAGACACAAGCAGAAGGACAGAAGGAGCCGGAGAAGAAGAGCACCCCCGAGGCTGAGGAAATGGAGGTAACGTGTGGTGGAGTAAATGGTGTTGCAGTCTAGCGAGACATGACAACAAATAGTGTCATTTTTTTCCCATTCACCTTTTTCATTTGTACACCTTTTGTGTTTTGTTCAGACGACCCCAGAAGAGGTCAAAACAGAGAAGAAGGCTGACCAGCCTCCACAAGCCAAGAAGCCTAAAGTCAAAACTAAAGTGCTGGAGCTCCCGATTGAAAACAGTCCCCAATGGCAGCTGGCAGACGACATGCTCAACCTGTTCGTAGAGAACGAGGTACGCGCGCCTGCTGTGCTAGCCCTGGTTTTAGCTGTGTTTGTGTAAAGTCTGAACCTTAATGGAAACGGTGTCACTGCGTTGCCTACAGGGCAAGATGATCATGCAGGACAAGCTGGAGAAGGAGCGCAACGATGCCAAGAACTACGTTGAGGAGTATGTGTACGACATGAGGGACAAGCTCCACGGCATGCTGGAGAAGTTTGTCAGTGAATCTGTGAGTGACACCTCCGCATTTCTCTGATCAACAACAATCGTAGTCCTGTTGATGAAGATACTGTGGGACTCTTGCTGATGATGTGCCCTTGATTGATGTCATTTAGGACCGAGGTGCTCTGTCAATAAAACTGGAGGACACTGAGAACTGGTTGTATGAGGATGGAGAGGACCAACCCAAGCAGGTTTACATCGACAAACTGGCAGAGTTGAAGGTACCAGGATGTAGTCATTGTTGTTTTTTTTCTGGTGATCTTGGTGAATGTTTTTTGATTTGCGGACTCACTGAGTTATACTCTACAGAAACTGGGCCTGCCCATCCAGGAGCGGCACATGGAGGCTGAGGAGAGACCTAAAGCATTTGAGGAGTTGGGGAAACAGATCCAGCTATACATGAAGGCTGTGGAGGCGTACAAAACCAAGGTGCGAATGATGTCTTTATGACTTGATAATGACGTACACCGGCTTCATTGGTAGCCTCTACTTCAAGGTTTCAATAATATTTTCATCGACACGCTTTGATGTCGTGGTCATCGGTGTTCATGTCCCTGCTTTGCGTCCACACTCCAGGAAGAGCAGTACGACCATTTAGAGGAGGCCGACGTCAACAAAGTGGACAAGCTGACTGGTGAGGCGATGGTCTGGATGAACAGCGCTATGAACCAGCAGAGCAAACAGAGCCTCACAGTGGACCCCTCTGTCAAAGTCAAAGAGATTCAGGCAAAAACGAGGGTAAGGGAGAATGAAAACACCACAATACGTCTCCTTGATCATAATCGACTCTCGCCAAACTTTAACTCTGTACTTGCTCAGTAAAGGTTTTCTTAGCTGATGTGGTATTGGGGGGGCGTGTTTAATATGTGTATGTATGTTTAATATGTGTATGTATGTTTAATATGTGCATGTGCGCGACGTCCGCCCCCAGGAGCTGTTCTCTGCGTGTAACCCCATCATGAACAAGCCCAAGCCCAAGGTGGAGCTTCCCAAGGACGACAAGGCGCCTGAGCAGAACGGGCCCGTCGCCGACCAGGAGAAGCCCCCCGGCGACGCCGCTGACGCCGGCTCGACTGACAACACGGCTAGCGCCCCCACAGAAAACAAGCCTGACATGGACCTGGACTGAGCGGGCAGATGCACCTGGTCCCCCCAACTGTGCCTCAGTCTGAACCATGTGTGCACTGTTCCTGACCTGTACATGATTCACAAATTCTTTGTAGATGACCAGATGGAGATGAGATCTTTAGTCAATCAAAAAAAAAAAAAAAAAAGGGTTTGCAGATTTTAAACAGCCACTATATAATTCTAATGAATAAAAGGTCGGAAGCAGATTGAGCATGTTTCAGATTGAGGTGTGTGTGTGTGCGTGCGTGCGCGTGTGTCAGCGTGTGTCAGCTGGTGATGAGTGTTCTTCATGATGCCCACCGCAGTCAAAACAGGCAGAGTTTTCAGCACCTTGACCCAAGCTTCTCAAGGCATCCTTCTGCTGCCATAGCATGTCCTATCCTGTTCGCTGGAAGAAATGAAAGCCAACTGCAATAAGCCTGTTGATTGACAATGAGCGCTGTACACATAATGGTATTTATTTCTGTTGTGTGCCCTATAAGTGTTCTAGTCTGTCACAATATGGTTTTAATAAAGTGATTTGAAAATCACGGGCGTTTTTGTTTTACTTTTTTATTTATTTTTTTACTTTAGGTTATTGTCGGTGTTTTAAAGAACTACAATGTATCACAACACCGCAAAACGCACTGCTTTTCTTCGAAAGCTAGGCTTTCTGTGAAATGCATGTATAAGAAAAACAGGAAATGGAACGGATTCATTGGTTGGCTGAGTCCAGCTCCGTCAGCGTCGAGCCAAGGTAAGTCATATGACCTGAAGTTCCTCCGACTTGCTGCATACAGCTTGCAGACAGCGTTTAGCACCGCTATACGACTGCACGATATATTGTGCGAAGTAGATATGTATTGCATAATTTGAGTAATCTGTTAAACGTCTTAGTCTTTAGTTTCCAACAGTTCAGTGGTCAGTCGAGATAAACGCGCCGAGCTTCCTGTTGTGTTGCGAGTCCAAAGACCAGTTTATATCACCTTTCATATTTGGTATTCCGATTTTTAGCGACAGACTGGATGTCGACTTGAGTATTAAAGTACTACCGCTGTCTGTGTGATTAAGAAGAAGCCTCGTTGCGCTCGTTTTTAAGGACAATGAAACTCATTATTCTTGATGAATATGACCAGGTTAGTGAGTGGGCTGCAAAATACATAAGAAACAAGATTTTACTCTTCAATCCTGGTCCTGGCCGATATTTCACATTGGGACTTCCGACTGGTAAGCGGAGCACTAAACACACTATCGCACTTAAACTGCCGTGTTATGACGAGGACAGAGGCGAAGGTTTAATGGAGCAGATCTTATGTTCCTCACTCCTCAGGCGGCACACCGCTTGGTTGCTACAAGAAACTGATCGAGTTCCACAAGAATGGAGAAGTCTCATTCCAGTATGTCAAAACCTTTAACATGGATGAATATGTTGGTGAGTACCGCCAAATGGTTAATGGTCCGTATTTCCCTTGGTTTGTTGTGCACTGATTTTAATTGGCACTTTTCTGAACTCGCCAAGGTCTTCCTAGAGATCACCCGGAAAGCTACCATTCCTTCATGTGGAATAACCTCTTCAAGTACATTGACATAAGAGCAGAAAATGTCCACATTCTGGATGGCAATGCTGCAGATCTTGAGGCAGAGTGCCAGGCCTTCGAGAAGAAGATACAAGACGCTGGGGGGATCCAGCTCTTCGTTGGAGGTGAGAAGAACGTCAGACCTTCAGAACATATGTACATTCATATGTACTGAACACATATAACATCTTATAACATCATTAAAGTCTGTTATTCCCCACTGAGAATCACTCTCCTCCCTTTTTTTCAGGTATTGGGCCCGATGGTCACATTGCCTTCAATGAGCCCGGTTCTAGCCTGGTTTCGAGGACCAGAGTGAAAACCCTGGCGATGGACACCATCCAGGCTAACGCTCGATTCTTCGATGGCGATCTGTCGAAGGTGCCCACGATGGCCCTGACGGTGGGAGTAGGCACTGTGATGGATGCAAAGGAGGTTAGATGTGTACTTTTCACCTATTTGATGTTTTTATGTTTCGCTGTGCGATTCTTTGTTTGCAGACTATTACCGACATTGTGCGCACACTGCCTAATCTCAAATCTCTGCTTTCGATTTTCTGTTCAGGTCATGATTCTCATTACGGGCGGACACAAGGCGTTTGCTTTGTACAAGGCTATAGAGGAGGGGGTTAACCACATGTGGACGGTATCTGCATTCCAACAGCACCCACAGACAGTTTTTGTGTGTGACGAAGATGCCACTCTGGAACTGAGGGTCAAAACTGTAAAATACTTTCAAGGTAACATTGAATTTCCAGCAGATGAGGACTTCTCATGGCAGTGGGGATATGTCATCTGTTCACACACTTAAATAAACCCAGACGATTAAATGCTGTATCAATACATACAAACAGAACAGAACAGACATTGGGGTGCATGTCTCGAATAATTTAAAAACGAGTTCACAAAATGTCTTTTAAAGCAACAACCTGAACTAAATGTTGTCTTGTGTCCATGTATTTAGGGATGATGCACGTGCACAACAAGCTGGTGGATCCACTTCCTACTACCCTGAAGAGAAACTGACGTGTTGCTGTGGGCCAAGGCCTATTAACAATGTACCATGGTTTACACTCCTCTTAATTATCCATTCACACCACATGAGAATCATGTTCCTTCTGTAAAGCAGGGGTTTGCTTGAGTCTTTTCATGCGCAGACAATTCTGTTTTTCTAAAGCAGGGTTTTTATAATACTTGAAACATGGGTAGCTTAATAGAAATTACACTATACATGTTTTTTTTTTTTTTAACAAAATAAAACCATTAAATCAACATTGGCCTGTGTCATTATTATGGTTATTGTTGTTGTTGTTGTTATAATATTATTATTATTATTGGTTGGCTGTGGGCTTACGAGGAGGCTCCTCCGGTCGGTCCGTGTGGGGTCACGTGACCGCGTGGAATAACAGACGTAGCTGTCAGCAGTCGCTCGTGTGAAGATGGCCGACTTATGCTAGCTCCCTAAACCTCCGCTACACCGTCCGCCAGGATCCATTTCCACACATCTCACGCTCGTAGTGGACATTTCCCACGGTTCTATCAATCCTTTACAATGGCAGAGCAAAACAGCAACGTGAGGTACCAGGAGGTAGGCGGTTGTTTTTTTTGCATTTACCGATGACAACACTTATCTGGCTAAGTTAGCTCCGGGTAACAGGCAGTGGGTAAACTGAACCGGGCGAGTGTTTACGGCTGGGCCCGAGTTGGCCTTACACGTGTTTATAATGAAGATATTTGGTCTTTCGTGGTGTGGGAAATGTCACGTTTTGCTAATGCAACGTCGTTTGCATATAGCCGTTATTTTCATTGGGAATCGGCTGGTAAAATGTGTCAGCGACCAGCTGGCTGAGGTTGATGTAGCATCGGATGTGATGAACCAGCCGTCACGTATTAACGTTACTGCGTTACACTGCCTGTGGTCTGAAAGGACAGGGTGTGTGGCGTGTGTGTGTGTGGGGGGAGTGTAACATCCATCATGATGTAATGTCACGCATCTAGAGTTTCTACACTATAGGCGTACAGTACAACGATGTAAACCATAGGCGTGCCTTCTGGATGGGCCAAAGGTTGAGGTGTATTGCGACCTAACAACACTGTTTGACTGCCTTATCTGATGACTATCTGATTACAATTGAGTGTATCCTCTCTCCATTTGTTTCAACATATGCGCTCTCTTCTGTCGAGTCAGAGTTGAGATTTTCCATAGAGGAAATGCTCCTCACCACATTTATCGTGCACATACTACTGACTAAGGCCTATTTGGTTTAAACTATACGTCTCGATTATCAAAAAATACATACTACTACTTATTATTATTATCTTGGCCTACTACTACAACAACTATAGCCTTCCCATTGTATCGTATTGTAAGTCAGGTGTGCCACTGTCTGATTGTTATGTTGTCAGCTGGTAAATGAAGAGGAGCCTGCCCAGGCGTCCCAGGAGGCCCCCGCCCAGGACTCCCCCCCACCCTACAGCAGTGTCGCTGCAGCAAATGCAGGTAAGAAGAAGCCTCCTGAGTCCTCTCACCATCCAGTGACTCACAACTCTAATGGGCTTAATTGTAAACAGAACCCTGAAAGGTGCAGTGGGGCAGTAGAACTAAATTATCGACGTGAGACTCTTTTTTTCTGTTTTCCTCAGACCCTAAATTACATTGCAACATTTGTTAAATGTTTGTATTTTTAATTAAAATAAATACAGATCCCATTTGCTTATAGCCATCCTGCACTGTTAATTTCATCCGGACATGCATTTATGCATGTGTTTTTGGCCTCCACAGCATTCTTTGACTACAAAGATGAAGGAGGAAGCTTTCCGAATCCCCCATCTTACAACGTCGCCACCACACTGCCCTCCTACGACGAAGCCGAGAGAACCAAAGTGGAGGCTGCAATCCCATTGGTCGCTGGCAGAGTGACGGTACCCTGGCTTCCTATTTAGCTATCAGTTAATGGAGGGCACACAAATGCTAATTATTATGATTGTGGATGGTAATAATAATAAATTTAATCAATTTTATTTTTCATCTGATTCAGGACTCGAGATACATGTGGGAGACGCAGAACAAGAATAAAATACAATACAATAAAATACATTTACATGTGTTTTGCTGGTGCAGGAGGATGACTTTGTGGCCAGGGATGACTTTGAAGATGCGGACCAGCTGCGGATAGGAAACGATGGCATCTTCATGCTCACTTTCTTCAGTAAGAACATCTGTGGCAGCTTGTATGCAGCTCTAGAGGCCAAGCACATCACAGAAAACCATCACCATGTTCAAATGTTTATAGCAGCATGACAGTAAAGCCATTCAAACAGAACTTAATGAAGACGCCGTGCTTGGAATTTACCCTTTGTTGTTTTTGTCCTCCTTCAGTGGCATTCCTGTTTAACTGGATCGGCTTCTTCCTGTCGTTCTGCTTGACCACATCCGCAGCGGGCCGATACGGGGCCATCTCTGGATTTGGCCTGTCCCTCATCAAATGGGTTCTCATTGTCAGGGTAGGATACATTAACTTCACTGTAATCCTGGATCCAGTAGTTTACTATATGCCTACTATAGTCTAGCAGAACTTCTGGGGGGGGAGGCAGCACAGAGCCTGGGCTTCGAAGCCAAAACGGAAGGGGCGGAGTTACGTATTGCTGAGATATTCTACTGAAGAAAACTCATGCATGATGTCTGCTATTGCTGAGTGCACTCACTGAGAGACCCAGATTGTTGTGAAATCATCTAGTAATTATTTTCTGGTTGATGGCTGTCGTCTGACCAGATCCTAATCCTGTCTTCCAGTTTTCCACCTATTTCCCAGGATACTTCAATGAGCAGTACTGGCTGTGGTGGGTCTTCCTGGCCCTGGGTGAGTTACCTTTCAGTGAAGCACACATCCCCTGTCTGGTGCCGCCAATCCAAAAACATGTAATTGACCTGCAGACTTGGGTTCTGTTGTGTTTCAGGCTTCATGCTCTTCATCAGAGGGTTCGTAAACTACTCCAGAGTGCGCAAGCTGGCTGACCCCGCCTATGCCACCCTCCCGAGGACGCGGGTGCTCTTTATTTATTAGAGGTACAGCAGATAAGGATAACCGCACAACGTCACCATAGCGATGCTGTTTCACTCTGCTGT
>OMNS01016245.1:1538-12172 GCA_900303225.1 Laemonema laureysi | reverse complement strand
TTTTGTTCTCTAGGCTATCAAGCCTGGAACAATCTAAATCAAAATTATCCATCTTTATTGGAACTGTAATATTGTTGAAGGTATTTATCTTTTATGGGGACATCAACTTGTCTGTGCAATGTTAACAGTGTTTGCAACAACTCCACTTCATATTTCAGGCAGGATTTTACTTGTTTAGCAGAAAAATACCGATTCCAGATGCGGAAGCTGGAATGAACAGAGATAGATTTAAACCATAATGCAAAAACTGCTGAGGGCAGGAGGAGTACCGAAGCACATGTTTCTCATTCTGCTTATTACAATATAAACCATATAATTGACCTGTGTCTGCAAAATGCAGAGTACAGTGTATAGCGCACACAGAGGTTTCCCTTGCTATTTGAGCTTCATAAGATTAGTCTAGTTCAGACACATTTAAAACCTCCCCCTTTGTGGCATTTTGACTGAACATGCCATTGATGCCTTATCTGTTGCCAAGGTAACACCGCTCATGGTTTTGTCTGTGGCTGGACATTGACCTGGATGTATTTCAGGAGCGACATTTGCTGTTTGCTGAAGCGTTGTTGTAGTTGCTCGTTGTATATATATAATGTATAATATTTCTGGAAAAGAGATTATGGTCTGATAGCGCCTCATTAGATATCATAATCTACTTATCTAGCCTACTCTAGTAATAATAACCTAATCTATTACGATATGAACATAATAATGTAGTTGGGTATTTAACATTCGGTAAACATTTGCTAAAGTAAAAACAAATGTGCCTTCAGAAACCCATCGATAATTATCTGTGAAGCCACGACTTTGAAAGAGAACGAAAGAGAAAAATATTCTTAGCTTATCGAATCGTAAACCCAAAGTCGCATTGAATATCACACGGCGCAAACATCAGTGTTTTTGTTATTGCATTCTCCCGAAAATAAACAAAGAGGAAAAACTCAACAAAAATGCTGTTTCTTCCTGAACTGTCATAATAGAAATGAAACTTCAGTGTGATGAGCACATCCTTTATAAAGAAACATAAACACTGCTTGGAAGGACTTGAGTAACACGGAACCTTTAGTGACTTTGATCCCAGCCAGGAACTCACTTTCATCTAAACTGCATCATTTAACCTGCTTTCGAATCCATTGTATTTGGAGCCCCCTATTCATCGCTGGCCAAATGAGAGAATGAAGAGAGAATGCTTGTCGGTTTTTAAAAGACAGACTGAGTGAAATAGAGAGCTGGAATAGAGAGTTTATAAAAGGTATAGTGAGCGACAAGCCCTAATGGAACTTAAAAGAGTATATTCTATTATTAATCTTCCCTTCATACCGTGACACGTGAGACAATGAAATCTGTGTTTATCCGAGGCGGGAGTATAAACGCTGAGGCTTTCCAGATCATTCCCTCGAGAGCTGCAACAGCCTCTCCTTCCAGCAGTATTTTCCAGTTATCACTCAACTGACTAAAATGAGCCAATTATTTCCGTGACAACTATGTGCCAATTACAGAAATGTCTGCTCTGTTACCTTTCGTGGTGTTGCTGGTCGGCTGGTTTAAGGTACTGGTTGGACTATATATATTTTCCAGACCAAAGCAATCCATATTAGATTGAAGGGGAGAGCAAGCTTCGGGTATCTGTCTGTCAATGTTTAACACCAGTGGCCTGAAAGGGAAGGAGTGTAGATTGCTTGAACCCGTCTCTTTCATTTCAACTGTGCTGCAGTGGGCAAAGTGAAGATGTTCTCTAAAATGGCAGAAGTAGAGAGTGCCTTTTACGGGACACAGAACTACCAATTATTGGTTTCATCATTCAATTCTTTTCAGAAAGGTAACATTACACCATTATTTAAATAAGGCTTGAATGAATGGCTGCTAGATTTGGTCTTTGTAATTGTTTCCACAGTATGCAGCACTGCTTAGAGCCCTAATGAGCTTCTGGACTGGGTTGCACCAGCTATGCGTAAGTTTCGTTCCTAAGTCGGTGCGTGAAGTCCTGACTTGGTAACCACTATTTAGTTTCAAATTAGCAGTTTACTAAATTCGGTTGCACCACCAATATGTAAGTAATGTCCTAACTAATAATAATAATAGTAATGCGTAAGGTGAACTTTGCAGTTAGTTGTCGCTTCAATGTGACGACAATCAAGTTGTAACGAATCGACGACAAGCTACGACGCAAACGAGGAAGTGCTTGAGAAGACAGGAGAGGACGTTGACTCGCATGGCACAGTCGGAATTGACTGTATGTTTTGTTGGACTCATGTACTCTAGAATAGTGCTCTGAAAAAACAAGAGTTAACAGGTTCAACCGGCACAGTATCCAGTGTAGAAACAGGCAGCCGCTGCTGGGATCTGCACAGTGCGCACTAAGCGCCGCGGTCGTAGCCTACCCCTCCTCCATAATTGTATTATTTTGCTTATTATTTTTTGTCACCAACTGCCACCGTTTAAACCTGCTTAGGGGTAGGCGTAAATAATTAGGAACTACTAAGCACTACGCTAGAACTAGTTTGTGTTGTGCAACTCGTTTTGATTTAGATTTTTTAAGTGTAAAGCGCGACTTATAATTAGACTACGTTTGAACTCCCGCAAAGCTGATCCGGCCCCAGAAACTCAAATACTCACAAACTAGTTCTTACGTAGCACTTAGTAGTTACTAAATATTTACACCTACTCATAAGCAGGTGTAAACGGTGGCAGTTGGTGACAAAAAAACCAGCTAAATAAAACATGATATAATTAAGGGGGAGTTGGTGACTAGGACCGCGGCGCGCACTGCGCAGGTCCCAGCAGCGGCTGCCTGTTTCTACACTGGATACTGTGCCGGTTGAACCTTCTAACTCGTGTTTTGTTTACAACACAAAGCTGTTCTAGAGTACACGAGTACGACAAAACATAAAGTCAATTCCCACTAAGCAATGTCCTCTCCGGTCTTCTCGAGTACCTCCTCGTATACAGTGTAGCTTGTTCGTGATTTGTTACAACTTGGCTGTCGCGTTGAAGCCACAACAAACTGCTTTGCTGCGTCTCAATTCGCGTACTGCCGTGCTTGTGGTTGCTATGATGCAGTGCATTGTTGTTAAAACTGTGCACGAGTTAAGTGTACTTATACCCATTCTATATGTTTGTTATGGAGAAGAATGAGCTTTTCTCAGATTCCTGTCACATTTATTAAATTGTATTGGGTGAATGTGAATGACACTGAAAGAGAATAGTATTCTTTGTATTCTTTTTTTGTAAACACTTCTCATGTTATTATAAAAGCAAAAGCAGCAGACGCAGTATGATTGACTGCTGATCCTGCTGTCCGACACCACGTTTTATGAACACATTCATATGTATGTCTGTCTTTCACTCCAGTCAAGTCAAACCATAAGCGTGTCCCTCGGTCCTCTGACCACATGACCATCATTACACTTACACATAGCTGGTGCCACCCAGTCCAGTACACTAACTAATGTATGAAGGCAGCAGCTGCTGGATTCTCTCTGTTCATCCTCGATGAGCACAGATATAATTGCACAGGCACATATTCCTCTTTATCTGAAATACTGATTATAGCTTAGACACTATTTGCCATCTTTTTCTAGCCTGGGTTGGTGGTCGTATCTCTGTTCCACACTGGGAGAGGTGGTTAACTATCAGCTGCTTTGGTTATATTGTGTTACAATGTTTCATTTTTATGCTGCCTGCATTTCCAGGGTTTTTAGCATTTGGCTCACAACACGCACTAACAATATGTTGTCTATGCCTTCTAGCTCAAATGTGTGCAAGGTGGCTCGCCATTAAATTTTCATTACAATTTCTTTTCATATTACTGTTATTCTCAAATGTTGCAATCTTCTTTGAGGTTGTATTGGTTTACTCAGTTTATTTTTCTGTCATGCTTGTTATTGAGAGTATGTAATAGATTGTCATAATTTATTCATACCACTAGTTGTTTCAGGGGTATTTCATTACTATCTTGTATGAAAAATATGTTTATTGTCCCTTCGGTCAGTTTACATTTCAAATCCGCAAACAAATGTTGTGCAATGTAATCTCATGTCATTTCAACATTATTATTGTAGTTAGTTATTATAGTATTATCACGATCATTTATTTAAAATGTGTAAAAGTGTGTCTTTTTGAGAGTAAATGCTATAGATGCTATCTTCTGTTCCAAGCATATATTACAGTAGCCTATTCTTTCGTAGTTTGACTGGATTCCCACTAGGTTTAGATGTATCTCAGTCAGTCCTGTTTTAGGCTGCAGATACAGCACAGCCTCTATTTCTGGTCTTCATATGTTGCACATGATCCAACTATAGTCCACAGCAGGACCCCTGGGGTGTCAGTCGTGGGGTTTCAGTCTTCTCCAAAATGTTTTTTAAACAATAGCCTTTCTCTCAAACAGGGGCGCCTTTGGTTTGGCAAAATGTACACATTATTGTTGTGTTTTTGTTTGGTAAAAAAGGGTTTTGTACGACAACAAAAGACCACTGTGCCTCTGTCCACGTGTACACTAAAAGAGACAATATCTCCGTATCTCGATATCTTAATTCCCATCTGTATTTTTCAGCGGTGCAAATTCACCAGCGCAACATAAACACAAACCTTAACAACTGTTTACTTTGTGTCAACAGAATCTGATATGTTGATGATACAAACGCTTGACCTTGGAACAGTTGCTGAAGCATGGTGAGGTTTAGTTATCCGCTACATCACACAACAACCCAATCAAAAGGAGCTAACACCCGATGCCTACTCTCTGACATCTGGCCCGCAGTTCAGTTGGTGGTGGCTGTGAAGACGGGCTTCTAATGATGCGGTCTATGCCACCGACGAGCAGCGGCGAGAGGCAGCGAACAATGAGATGGGATGAAAGGCTTTCCTCCGTAAGACCCTGAACTGATGCCATGCTAAGAACCATCTGCCTCAAACTTGTACAGCCTGTCATCTCTGATTCTAATGCAGCATAACACAACATAAGCAGGAGCCAGGCCCGGAACGCTGCACACTGCTGCGGGCTGTTCGCTGGTGAGAGTGTTACGGAGTTACAACATTAGTAGTACAACTTTAGTTTAGACAAAACACTGCACGCGGTCGGCTATGCCTTCGCACCGTCCCTTGGCATCAGCTCTAACAGGCTCATTTTCAGATGATTGGCGTCAATCTGTCCATCAATCAACATAACACATTCGGGCGCATATACACTTTTTGTTTTCTTCCTGTGACAGCAATGCAATGGCTTGAGACCTCGTCTTGTTTGTTCCTGATCTAGCTCTGTAATCGTAGGTTCATGTCATGTCTCAGCTACGCTGTCGACCACCTCCTATGGAATACAATATTAGTCATATTCTGTTCCAATCTCCAGGCCTCCAGCTGTCACACGACAACACCACTAACGGCCCGCCCGAACAGCAACCCCCTACCTTTCATGTGATCAGAGCCAATATCACCAATATCTGGGGGTTGGCTTATTTGGAGTCCTTTAGGATATATTTGATCTGGATTCACAAATGAACCTCCCCAACCAGCAGCACATTTTCCATTCCTAACTGTAGGGACCATTAACACAATTCCTTTGACATCATTTGAGGAGGGGACGGGTGGCAGGACGTAACCTACAGCTGATTGAGTGTGGAATTAGTGCAGGACAACTACAGTGACGTGTGGACAACACATTAGGACAGAGCAGCCCGACCCTTTATCTAATACACGACGTGTTATTGGCGCAGTTAACGCCTACGTTTGGCCGGGTTATATTGAAATAATGATTCTCGAGAAATAGCTGAGCTTTTGCTATTCGAACGCATGTATTCATCTCTCATTTTAGTAATGGATTGTAGCATATGTAAAAATATATATATATATGTATACAGTGAATCTACAAGAAAAAAATCATTATAGACAGAAAAGAACAGCTTATTCAGTAATTTAGTCTCAGTTGTTGGCTTCTCTTCTTGCAGCTGTTTGAAATTGAATTGCAAATCCCACATGTGTTACCTGAGCGATATCAGCATGTAGCTGCCTATAGCACTGGTTGTTCAACTGCTTGTATCGGTGCAATATGTCACTGATAGCTATCTGTGTTTTTCAAATTCCCATTTGACTCGACTTGGCCTTTCAGACCACTGTTCCACAGTGTTGTCATTCAGTGTCCGCAGAAAGAGAAGTCGCAGTGTCTGCCACAGCAACACTCTTCCTGATATTAGTAATATGCAAACCACATCCATATTTGCATATGACAGTACTTGGGGCCAGGGTTCCAACACTCTGAATGGGAAAATCCCACACATCCCACTATCTGTGTTATTGGTTTATTTTAGGTTTTGCAAAGCCAGAAGCAATATTAAATATTGATTCAAAGAAGAAAATACTGTCATAGTCATGCAGAAACATTGATTTAAGGAACACTGTTGAGCATATGATGAGATATGTCCCGATATGTCAAGACATTTTTTTTTTACAATAATTTCAAAATATACACAACATAAACAGCTTGAATATCTGATCTGTTTTTAATGTAAAAAGTTCAGCTAGGCTGGTTTTGACCCACTTATCCATCAAGTGTTAATAAAACACTGGCTTTGACTAAAACCCAGCTAAGCATGGGTGGTTTATCCACAGGAAACTTAAGTATTTTAATGCAGGCAAGGTAAGCTTGGTAATGAGTTTATAATTAGCTTTATTGCACAAAAATTTGCTGGTGATGTGCTCACTCCTCTCACATTCAATGTGGCGGTTATTATGATATGTAAATGAGAGTTTCAACTTAATCTAGGAAAAAAGTCCTTTGTTTTAAGGGGGATTGGTGTCTAATTGTGCATTGACTTGCATAATTATTTACAACAATATTCATATACACCCTAATTCCTTTTCCGTGACCATATCATAACATAATGAATCATAATAACACTTTATAACTGCAGGTAAGAATCATAAGCTATTATAATACTCATTGGTGTAATGTATTTTATAATTAGGTTAAACACAATGCACAGTAATCGTTTGAAAGTATACCATATAATACGATCATAAGAAACTTAAAGTTAAAAGACCATTATGAGTAAATGATAATATTGGTATTGATTGTGAAAATGTGTTGTTATGCTAAAGCAGTAGATAGACTAGACTAGACTGGAGACACGGCGCAGATCTTTGCAGCGCTGCCTGCATTTATACTTCCATGTTAACGTGTTAGCGTGTACACAAGGGGGCAGTATAGCGTATACTATTTTGCTAAAAAGTGGCAGGTGTAACGCAAACCAACTGAAAATACAGTGTTTTGATTTCGCCGGGTGCATTCAGTTTATTCTCATGTTTGGCTGTCAGAAACGAAACAAAACTAAACGCGTCGCATGCTCCCCACTCGACCAATCAGCGAATATTTGCCGCCAACCCCCGAGAGATGCATTGCTAAGCTCTGGGAGGACTGCATCATGTCTTTATGTATGCATAGGTCATCAAAATTGGCGTGTACAGTCTCTGAGTAGCAACGCGGATCACCGCATACGTGCTTGGCGGAGAAGTGTGATTTAGGCTTTACAGAAACCACAGTTGCACTGAAATAAACATTTTGATGTCAAGTCAATTGCAGTTGTATTGCCCTTAAAGGTGCTACATGTAAAACATGTACTGTACTAAATTATAAAATGACCATGATAGGTCATCAGAGATTAGGGAAACATGCAAAGTTGAAATACTGGCTTGAAATACAGTGCTACAGCTAGCATGTTCTCCTTTGGAATTTCTGTACCGGGCCGGAACATCTGTTTTTGTTTTGGTCTGTGATTCACTATTCTCTGAGTACCACGGGTTGCCAGATATGAAACAAATTGGCACCCAAACTCAACATGCTGCAGCCATGGAAGCAAGCAAACGAAACAGGATCAACTGAGACCAAAAAAAGCTTCGTCCTCTTTCAAAAAAGCTCCATGACCACAGCCATGTTGGAGTCTTAATCTCGCTCTCGTCTCATATAACGTTGCGCTTGTCTTGCGCTCGTGTTCGTTCATTGTCCTCAACCTGGCAACACGTATGAGCGGGCGGCGACAACTCTCTCCAATACTGTGAATTTGGACCCCTGTACCCATTTCAAATGCTCTGTGTCATTGTTACATACAGCACCTTCAATCACAGCTACAGGAGGATTTTAGAAACATTTTTGTCTGAAAACATATTTAACTAAACTGTATTTAACTCAAATGTATTCCCATGCATCTGCAAAGAGTTAGCCTACTGCACCAAGACTAGACAGAAAGTATTCCAGCCTGTTTCCTCTCATGGATCAGTCACGCTTTATCATGGTTATTATGGTCTGTCAGGATCTCCCAGTCCACATAACATTCAACGAGCAATGTCTAAATCAAACAAGTACAGGATCAAAAGAATCCTTCATGAGCAAATGAAATGAAAAGCTTGTTTGCCGTGTCGGTTTGCAGATGATCAAAGCTGTAACAGTTTTCATTTCATTTGTTACATTTGTTGAAAACATTCTGGCATGGATTGTTATCAGTCACATTTAGCAAAAGATGGTCGTCATGCTAAGTTTAAATGTTTTGAAGCACATGAATCCAGTTTATTTTCTAGGCAAAAAAAACCCCACAAGTAGAAGACTTGGGTACACAGCATTTGATTTAATTCGGAAGACTTTAACATGACGTCATTGTGTCATTCGTAACGCCATAATCAGAGCATTAGGGAATGATTTATTTCACGTTTAAAGCAATAGGAACCCAGCAGATTAACTGAACAAATCGAGAATAACTTATCCATAACTGCAAACAAACAAAAATATACAATTGTGCATTTTTAGTTCTCCAAAGTAATTAAATGCGCTCTTATATGCATCTGTGAAGGTAGTGGCCAGCATTTTTTGTTGTTGTCGACATCCCAGTAAAACTTTTACACAACAGAACCGAGGAAGTAATTATCACCTTGTGCCTGAACACTATTTCCCATAAACACAAATCTGCCTCGTCGCTGAACACAGATGTTTTCGGGGAAATTACTATTATTATTACTAGAAATACAATTTACAATTTAGTCACTGAGCAGACGCTGTTATCCAAAACAACTTACAGTGAATTGAGACACCTCGTTAAGGAGCAAGTAGGAGTTAGGCATCTTGCTTAAGGATGCTTATAGGTAGGCTGCTTTGTCATTGAGTCCTGTCTTTACATGGAAATGTGGTTTACTTGGAGAAAGCCGGATCAGTAATAGGTCAATTTTCACTTGATTGTTGTTGCAAATATCAACACACTGAATGGTTCTTTGGTTTAACCCCTTGGCAGTGAAAGAGGTTCATGGAAGACCCTTCAGATCCAAACCATTGACTAAATGCAGCCTTGGTGGTGGTCAGCGAGAATGTCAGCTTTTTCAACACATTAACAAGACTGTGACAAAGTTAGACGAAGCCAAGTGCTCTGGAAATGTCTGCTGTCATACGAATTTGTGAAATGCGACGACTGAATGTGCAACAGACATGCGTCACAATATGACACTTTGTGTTAAATGTTTTTATCTCAAACCAGAATTCTGAAAACATAATTTGTTTCCCATTAAGTTAATATGTGTGGCGTAAACATGTTTTTTCTGTCATAAAGTGTTACAAGAGATTTTCAACAACTTGCAGCATTTTGCAGGTTTTGATAAAATGCTTCTGTTGCCTAAATGGAACGATTGGCAGCAGAGACGACACGGAGTGAATCCTGGAGTTGAAGTTGTCTCGCGGAATGAGTTTGTGTTCCTTTCACATTTTATTGACTTAACGTAATACATCGTCTAAGTACCCACTGACAGCTGTTGTGAGAGCACAAAACTAATGTTTCGCGTCGTGCTCGGGATCGACTTATTTGGTTTATTATCTGCGTGTTTACGAATGCACGCAAGTCCCTGAGCCACTAAAAGCAACAAAGTAATGTTTCGCTGACGAATCGGGCTTATCGGGTGCCAAAGTCATTCGTTACATCCGAGTCCATTCCAAGAAACCAACCCGACACCGAACACACACACACACACAAAGATATTTGCTGGGGATTCGCAGAATACCACCGCGACTACTGTCGACACGTTCTTTGTCATCCAAACCCCCTTATTTTATGCAGTCTGTGTGCAAACCTGGAAGAGAGGTAGGCTATTTAAATCAAACTAGGTTGACACTCATTATATGGGACCGGCCGCGTGGCAGTATGTGTAATGTCATCTTTGCTTTGTGTTGTTTGTTTGAGTAGAGGACTGTTTTTGGAGAGAAGAATATGTCAGGGAAAAAGCAGCATTTCTTCTGCTTCCCTTTGGGTCGCACTGGAGCCTGATCTGATTTGATAAGAAAAACAAGTGTGACATTTTTTATTTTTTTTGTCGCTATGTGAGAAAGAGGGGAGAGAAAAGGAGAATGACAAACGGAGAGAGAGAGAGAGAGAGAGAGAGAGAGGGAGAGGGAGGGTGTAACTGTGGGACAGGAAAGGACAGCCTGACAAAGACAGAGGGGGAGATGAAGAGAGCGGTAGAGTGACAGGATGACAAAGATTGAAATTTAGATACCGGAAAAGGATGAAAAAGAGAAACAGAGTGGGGGACGCGGTGGCGGACAGACATGGCTGACAGACCGACAGACAGACAGGTGAGAGATGGGCAGCCCGAGGCAGCTGAAAGTAGAGAGA
>OMNS01015508.1:1776-16788 GCA_900303225.1 Laemonema laureysi | reverse complement strand
TGTTATAATGCAAATTCGGTAAATCCTGTAAGTTTTCAGGAGTTTCTTGATGTAGGGGAGCCCCAGTGTTTCCCAATAATTATCATTTTCTGTAGGTTTAAATTGCTGGAGTCAAATTCAAATCAAACAAACGTTTGATTTGAATTTGAGAGAAAAATAGTTTTTCACGGATCTCGCCTGTTTTCCTCTTAAAGTGCATAAAGATGCATTCAAATATTCAATGCATGCCCCCAGACCACCTTAGAGGGTTTGCAGTCCCTCCACCATAGTTTCACAAGATAGGGGCCCCCAAACAACATTTTGCATAGGGCCCCCAAAAAAGCTAGAAACGGCCCTGGTTATAGTTGTACTGGTCCATTAACGGCTCCATTTCCTGCCCAGTGTGTCTGAAAGGTGTGAAGATCAACAGTAAATGCTTCCTGTTTGAGCCGCTGCCCAAACGCTACCACACGGCCAGCGACGACTGCAACGCCATGGGCGGCGTCCTCGGCGCCCCCACCACCGACGACGAGAACCGCCAACTCGCCGACTACGTCCGCCTGAACGCCGGCAACAACGCGAAGATCTGGTTGGGCGTCAACGACATGGTAACGGAGGGCCGCTGGGTGGACCAAACCGGGGCGGGCATAGCGTACAAGAAGTGGGACACCTCGAACTCCAGGGCGCCCCAGCCGGACGGCGGCCCGTCGCACAACTGCGCCGTGCTCTCCGGTGCCCCCGGCGGCTGGTGGTCCGACGAGGACTGTCGCGACGACCAGCCGTCCGTGTGCCAGTTTAACATCGTCTGAGTATCACCTGGTAGAGCTAACGCTAGGTAGGCTACCGGCTAGTTGCTTCGTAAACTTAAAAACGTAAAAACGATCCGTCTCTTTTTCGTAACCGTCTTAATCAATTTGTTCAGTTTGGTGAGAAACGATTGGCTTGGAATTGTTGGTCGGAAGGATGCCTAACAGGGTTATCATGTAACTGGTCTAATAACCACAAACAATAACGATATGGGTTGCTTTGGTAAAATGGACATTGGCTTATGGGAAATATGTCTCATCGTTTATAAGGCATTGGATGCCAATATCTTTATGGCAAATACACTACAGGTCCCAACGTAAAAGTAAATGACCCTGTCAAGGTATCCTATCGTTTCCTTTTGGTATTGATAGGCTGGTGGTGAACATGACAAGTTTGTCTTTTAGAAATGGCAGTTTTTTTTCATGACTTTTATATTGCTATTATATTCTAACCAATGTGTTTAATAAACAGAGCTGAAGACAGACCAGTCCGTTATGGAGTGTGTTTCAGTTGGTTTCCTGTGGTCAAGACGAGGTCTATTCAGAAACACGGTGGCTAAATCAAATGTCTACAGATCTTTGGCCACCAGGAGTAAACATTTGACCACATTTATTGTAAAATCCAATTCATTTTCGACTATTCACTTGAAGTAAACATTTAAAAAAGACACCTTTACAAATAGGCAAAATACATTTGATTGTCCGTTCATTTATAAGACTTGAGTTTAAACCATCTACCTGGTCTTTTCCATGTCCATATTAAGAAAAAAGAAAGAATTCACAAGAAGCACATTTGACAAGACAATAAAAACACAGTGGAACGGCGCCCTCTACTGTCCAGTTTGAGGAATGGGCCAGTTCTGCCCAGGGTCTCAAGAAGGCACTATTCCACCATCACAACCCCCCAGCCCTTCTCACAGGTCGGTCGGGTGGCGTGGGTCCATCACAGCACCACCGAGAGGCCACCAGTTATGACATTACAAGAACTCGTCCTCCTGCTGGTCGGCGCCCGACAGGCGGATGGTGTTGAAGCCGCCGGTGCTCTTGAAGGTGTACAGCTCGTTGTCCACCATGCGGCGGTCCTGGAAGCCCAGGCTCTCTTGCCGGTCGATGGGGGTGCGCGGCCGCGGCGGCCCGAAGGAGTCGGCCGGGTTCAGGAAGGTCTGGAAGCGCTCGGCGCCGTCGTCGAGCACCGGGCCCGGCGGCTCTGCCTCGTTGATGGCTGCCAGCTCCCCGTCCACAGGGCCCACAAAGGTGCGGTACGAGTCGACCTGCATGCCTTTGAATTGGTCGGGGATGTCGTCGGCGTACGTGGAGTCCCTCAGCAGGTGGCCGTACACCATGTTGTCGTCGATGGAGTCGTAGATGTGCGAGGCGTTATCAGACCGAGCCTTGGCGAAGTGGGCGTCGCCCGTTCTGAATATGTTGCCCTTGCCGATGTAGATGGATGCCTCGTGGGCCGCTTTGCTGCTCTTCTTCTTCCTGGTTGGTGGACCAGGTCAAGACAGGTCAGACAAGTAATAAACAACCCGTCGGGATCAGAGTAGCACATCAAATACTACCAATACAGTTTAGACTGCTTTAGAATCCTCTAATTATTATGATATGGCCCCAAGATCCTCTATCACATTAAGGGTGAAAGGGCATTTGTGATATAATTGTTCAATTAACATAATTTGTCGTAATGTTATGACGTGCATGACATGTAGTTGCCGTCTGCATGTTGGTAGTTAAAAAGTGACTGGATGTACTCACTTCAGGATCAGGCAGACGGCCACCAGCACCAACACCAACAGGAGCACAGCACCCAGCACCCCCAGAATGATACCCACCAGGTCTGGGAGGGAGAAGCATCTCAGTCAACATTTAAAAATATCAGAAGTACAAAACGTGCCCTGACAACTATATAGCTATAACTCTAGCGACAACTCAAGCCACTAGAAGTTGTTCATGGGAAAATGTGCATAGTGCAGGTTTAAGTAATAATGTTTCATATAGACTATAGTTTAGTGTTCTACATACTGTTTTTGGGTTGAAGGGTGACCTTGGTCAGGGCAGAGAAGTAGCCGTTGTCCGGCAGACAGTTGGACATGTTGAGGTAGAAACTCTCCGACACCAGTTGGTCCTCCAGAACCTCATCCTCCCGGCGACTCAGTATCTCCTCCTTGGAGCCCATAGGCTGCACCTGTTATTAATAAGCATCATCAACTCATTGAACTTTGTTTTCATCCAAAGCCACTACAGTGAATTCAGATACATGTCTTTAAGGAGCAGGTAGGGATTAGGTCACCTTGCTCTAGGATGCCTACAGGTAGACTGCGGACATTGGGGTTCGCACCCACAACCAATCAAACACCTGAACCACCAGACACCCATCCTACCTTGATACCGGTGTGCCACTTGTCACAGGTGGGTTGGGTGACGTTGGAGAACTTGACCACGGCGCGGTACTGGCTGGGTATGAGGACCATCCAGGACACTGTGGATGAGGGCTTCATGCCTTTGGGCCAATTGGGTGTGGCCAGCAGGGCGGGGGTGGAGATCTGGGGCCGGACTGTATAAATGATGTGTTCTGGGAAGACGAGGACAAATGGGTGTCATCACACAGGTAGACAAGGTCGATAATGCTGCCCCCTGGTGGATGTTGATGTTATTGTGAGTGTTTGGTCTGGCAAAGGCAGGGGATGGCTTATTATTTGGTTTCGGTATAAGTAGCCTTTATTATAATTATAATAATATGAATGTGATTCTGGCCCTGTCGATGCATAATCAATTAAATCCTGATTTCCTAGTGAGGAGCCCTGAGGTTCTCCAGGTACCTGAGATCTCTTCAGTGATGGAGACGTTGACGAAGGGCTCCTTGGCCATGGCGAAGTCCCGCATTGCCACGGTGACAGAGATGTTGGCGTGGACCTGCACCTTCTCCACGACCCCCTGCTGGCAGAAGGTGCCAATGGGGTGACCACCATTGGCGCCCGCCTCAGCAAGAAGCATCGCCACTGACCTCGACCCATTACACTCCTGGTCGGGCAGGGACTGGCGCAGACCCCCCGGGGCAGATGAGCTGAGGTCCACGGTGCCGTTCTCCGGGACCCGGAGGTGCCAGGTGAAGCTCTGGAGAGCCATGGGCAGGCAGGGGTCCAGGTCGGGCACTGTGAGCAGGCTCTCGGCCAGGGTGCAGGATCTGGAGCCCCGGCAGGCTACACCGTCCGGAGGGAACACAAGACATGCAGAATGAGAGGTTGGTGTTGAACCCTTCACCGGCACCCACAGTCATCTTTCAGTTCAGTAATTTAGTCGAGGTCGCCAGTTTGAACCCTGCTAAGGGTCACGGGTTTGGCCACTGTTAGAGTTAATATACCAGAGACATCAAACGATCACAATTCTTGATTCTGTTCACCATGAATTACCAGACACTTGTCTAAAGGGACCTGCAGTGAATTCAGATGTCATTAAAGAGCAGGTGGTGGGTTGATGGTGGGTCCAGATGACCAGTGGTGCTTACCAAGGAGTCTGCTGGCAGTGAGGCGCAAGTCTTCACTGGGGCAGTCGAGGAAGGACAGCTTGGCCATGGTGCCGGGGGCTATGTTGATGTTGTCCTTCAAGACGGAGTCTACAGTCATCTCACAGTACAGGTCAGACCCCACCTTTTCTATCTGCAGGGAGAGGCCCGCTTTCTTCGCCAGGTCCACTGTGCACAACACTGAGGAGGACAAGATGGTCCTTTCAACTAATGTATGAAATATACAGTATATAAATGGCTAATTTAAAAAGATACAATCGCTAATCTGAACATTGCTAATCCGAATGGAAAGACACCGTCCCCATCACACCAAGCTGATGGGGACGGCTGGTAGAACACGCCGGGGGTTACCTGGGTGTCCGCTCCTCATCGCGGACACCGTGAAGGCCAGCGCCAAGCCCTCCAGCGTCTGGTTGGTCTCGCAGTTGGCCAGCGTCATGTTGAAGTTGCCCTGCTTGTGCTGTGGCTGCGGGTCGCCCAGGCCCAGCCGGGTCACCTTCTTATCGGCGCCGTGATACTCCAGCTGGACCTGCTTGGCCAGGCACTGTTCCGGCAGGCGGTGGTCCCTGAAGCGCACCGTGTAGTTGTGCATCCCCGGCACCCGGAAGTCCCAGCTCACCTGCTCGCCGTCGGGGAAGTTGCCAGGGAAGTTGGCCGTGGTGAAGGCAGTCTCTGACACGCCCCGCGGGAGGTCCACCTTTACTATGGCCAGCACTGGTGGGGAGAGAGGGGGACAGAGAGAGAGGCAGAGAGAATGCATTACCATTCAAATAATGCAAAACAGGTTTTAATCAATCAGGTGAATGTCGTCTCTAAATTCAAACCAAGATAACAGCTATCTTCAAACGGCTACCAGCACTTACTTTTTGTTTCAGGTCCGACGCTGAGCTTAAAGTCCCGGGTCTCCAGAACCCGGTCACCGGGCACCTTCAGAATCATCCGGGCTTTGTAGCGGACCTGGATGGTGGACAGGGTGCCGCCCTGGCAGTAGGTGCCGATCTTGGCAGGGCCCGAGCGCAGGTAGGTCACGAGGGAGTAGGTGTGTCCGTCGGGACACGTCTCCTCGCTGGGAATCTGCCGCAGCCCCGGTTCGGGGAAGTCCATTTGGACGGTCTGGGTGGATGGCGCCTTCAGGTCCCAGGTATAGGTTCTATTGAAGTCCGGGAACAGGGTGGACTGGGCCTGGACCCGGGTTCCAGCGCAGGCCGTCGTGGTGCAGTCTGGGGAAGGAGAGGAAGACGTGCGTTGGTGCTGATGGCAGCCAGAAAATCTATTGCTTGTGAGTGTGACGGTTCTTTTGGTTCATTATGTGTTGCATCGCAGAGATGGTGGCTTATACCATATATGTTTTACCATTACATTTTAATTTAATTTAATTTATGTTTGTATTCCTTTTATACTAATTATGACACTATACCCTGTTTTTGTCTCGGATTTCCCTGTGGTACTACTACATCTAATTTACCTACCGATCTCTTGGTTGATCTCCACCTTGTAGAGCTCCTGGGGGAGAGGGCAGCCGAACTCCACCAAGGTGTTGCTGGCATCTCGCAGGAGCAGGTACTTGGGGTTACACTTGTAGTCCACACACACCTCACATTCAGGCTCCTCGCCCTCCCGGCTCAATATGATGAGGGTGTTGCGATCGAGGGTCACGGACGAGGACCTGCCCTCTGAAAGATAAAAGATAAAAAGACAGATGTCAGATGGGGGGGCGTTTCTAGAACAACCTTATCCAGGGCTGTCGGTTGGTAGGCGTCCGAAAACATAACGAGATTCATAAACGAGATATCATTTATGAATCGTCTATCTGTGTTAAATGGGTCTGGGAAGCAGTATATGACAATGAGATTGTATTTGCTATCCATTTCATTATTAAATCTAAGGTAGTGGTTACAAAAATATCCAAGGGCCAATGAACCATCATGATGTTCGATGGACTCTTTTCTAACAGACAAATGTGTCATCTCTGCGTAAAACAACACAAAACCATCTGGGTTAAACTAAACGGTCACTCACTTCTGGGCATTGCTGTAGCAGTGAATGCGTCCGTGAGCAGTTCTCCTCCCTTGGGAACCTCGACTGCCAGCGAGGTCTTTCCCAGGAAGCTCAGCTGGGTCACAGGCCCCTCCCTGCAGTACGTCTTCTCCTTCTCCTTTCCTTCACTGTTGGTCGTATGAAAAGAGTACTTGTGTCTGCCTTGGCACGTGTCCTCTGCAGTTGTCTCTTTCAGTCCCGGAGCTGGGAAGTCCAGAGTGAGGACAGTTCTCTTCGGTAGGCTTATGTCCCACGAGAGGGTTCTTTGGAAGTCTGTGAGCAGTTGGGGCAGAACTTTTCCTGTGGTCGGAGTGCAGGCAGCTTCTGTGCATTCTGTCGACAAGAAAACATGACGATGACAAATGATGTAATGCAGCGGCTCCCAACCTTTGACTTTAGGTGCACCACTAAATTGTCAAGACCTTTGGCATCTCATCTGCAAACGGTTTTAAAAAAAATCAATCAATGCACATGCAGTGGCTGAGTGCCAGCGCCCCTATCTATTACTGCAGCAGGACACAGTGGACAGAAGAAGTCAGCAACGCTGCTTCTGCTCCCAGTGTGTTTAACACTGATCGGATGAAACATGACTAAACATAGCAAGGATCACCATCACATTGTAGGCAACACCGTAGAAGATAAGTCCCCTCACCTATTTTCCTCAGGAGTCGCACGTTGAAAACCTCCTGCGGCAGGGGGCAGCCAAACTCCACCACCGCCGCCTGTGCCTTGCTCAACGACAAGTTGGTTGGGCTGCAGGACGGGCCCTGGTCGGTGCACACGTCACACTTCAGCCCGCCAGCCTCCCTGCTGATCACCATGGTAACGTTGGAGTCGAGGGTCACCGGTACGCTGGGACCTTCTGTCCGGGGGGGGGGTGAACGTCATTGTACAACACATCATAGAATGAGAAGGATTTAGCACTCGACTGTAGTGAATTACACTCTTGGGAGATTCTACTGTAATTAACCAACCAAGTTTAGCAACGTACTGAGCAGCTTAGTGGAGACTGTGAAGACCACCGGTGGGGCTTGGGTCCCAGGGCTGAGGAGCAGCGTCAGAGACCCGCCACTCTGCAGCATGAAGTGGGTGGTGGCGCCGCCCCGGCAGTACGTCTGGTTCTCGTACCGACCGCTGGGTTTGGTTTGGGAGAAAACGTACTTGAACCCATCGGTGCAGGACGTGGTCTCCCCCACCTCGTTCAGCCCCTCTCCCAGGACGTCCAGCACCGCCATGTAGTCGTCAGGGGTCCCCAGCACCCAGGTGAGGTTCCTGGGGAGCTCGGTGAGGAAGGAGGCCTGGGCGGCTCCCGTGGCTGGGCTACAGGATTTCTGGGTGCATGCTGGGTCACAGAACACAACTCAGCTCAGTTTGAGGAGACACAGGACCGAAACGGTGTGAGGAGCAGGTATGAATTGAAGACAGGAAAAACTTTAAGAAAGAAAAGATTACGACGACAGGAGTATTTTAGGAACCCACTGATGGTGCGCTGGACCTCCACTCCGTAGGCCTGCTCCAGGGGTTCTGAGCAGTCGAACTGGAGCGTCACCTCCTCTCCGGGGGCCATGCGGAGGGACGTGGCGTCGCAGGGGCCCGGGGTTGTGGCGTTCCACACGCACAGCCAGCAGGACGACGCCCCAGAGTGCACCTGGACCATGCTGTCTGCGTCTGGCTGCACCACCACCTGTAAAGACTCTGGAACAAGACGTGGGTTAGACTTGACAGAGTGACAGGTAAATACACTGAGTGATAGGCAGATATACTACAGCCACAGATAGAAAGCTAGGTGTACTGTTGGAGCGTGTCTAAACCCATCTGTGTGTCTTAACTCCTCTTCCAGTTGCACAAACATCACTACGTAGTCCCGGAGCAAAACAACATTCATTCTGATTAAATCATATTTCCTGTTGGCAATGATAGTCTGATGAAAGTGTTTTTTTAGCATATAGAGTATAAAAGATTGAGTTACACCGAATTTACGACAGGCTTTCCTTTGGTCAGCGAGAGATTTAACATTTATAAACATCAGTGTTTTATGAAAGGAACCAGTCAACCAACCGTCCCACTCACTCTGTATATGACATTCTGTTGTGGTAATATTTCAATCCATTTCTATGTCAGTTGTGTCACTGTTTAGGAAACTTGCAATACAAATGAGTAAGTTATTAAGTGGTTTGATAAACAAAGCTGTTCACTTGGAAGCAGGCCTACTGTGTTTTTGTCAATTTATGATTTGACAAAAGCAATCGTTTAGTTATTGACCTCCCCAAATCTCGCGTGGGTTTCAACCAATCGAGGGCGTCTCACCTTGTCATTGGTGGAACGAACAATCAAAAATAAGTCAGCCATTTTTTTCTTTTTGTATTTGTGAGGTCATATCCCCTGTGAAAAATACCCACGTGAAACCGACCCAGACCAACGCTCAATATACATTTACATAAAATCTAGGTCAAGGGTCTGCCAAAGTGTTTCCAACACACAGACCTGTTGACACGGCAGGTGTACAGCCTACATATTGGGCGTGTTATGGTCGTACACAGTGGTTACGTTGTTTCTAGCCTGTTACAAAGACGTTATGCTGCTTTGGTATCCTCGACGCCTCTGCCACACACCCAGCAGATTGTGGTCAATCATTAACCACCGCTAATGATTTGGTGGTTGAAAGAGCGCATTGCTGTCTGGCAAACGTTTGAAAGTTCAACACTCAGTACAGAACAGTGCGCAAGCATCACGCAAATGTTTCTTTTCTCCGGCGCATCAAGGGGTCAAGTATCTGAAATGTGAGCCGATGCCGTGTGGTTCTGGTCTGTTATTGGAGTATTACAATCGCAATACTAATCGAATAGTGACACTTGGGCATGGAGTCGTGTAACCCGCACACACGTCAGCCTACATATTCATGGAGGCGCGGGGATTGAAGCCTACCAACTGCAAATGAAGGACAATTAGAAAACACGTCAGGCCAAAACGCAACGTTTAACCACAAAGTGGGCAATCTTACCTAACGAGTAGAAGAGCGAAAGCAGCACATTCCCTAGAAACACGGCGACGCGCGTCCTACAGATCCCCATGTTGACTTAAAACCAGAAAATAAAACTAAAGTTGAAAAAATGTAAAGTCGTGTTCTTTCTCAAACGCGCAGATTTCGCCACTTCCCATTCCAGGTTAAAACATCGCGACGGCGGTGACAGGGAGTGCGATTTCCTGATCAACATAACCTGTCTGTCTGCGAGGAAGGCGTGGACGTACAGGTAGGCTACCTGTCGGAACTTGACGGTTGACTCGTAGGGGGAGTGTGACCCTAGACAGGACTCCCCGATCTGACCTCCCTCCCGTGACACAATGGCCGCGCTATTAATACCCACTGGAACATGCCAGGAATGGCTGGCATCATGTTATGCTTCCTAAAAAGTGACAAATGGTGCTTGTGGAAGAAGTAGGCAACGGCGAGATGAGCCTCTGTGTTCAGGGGGGGTTATGCAAATGGTGGACAGTTTAGTTGCAAATACCTAACGGCGTTCAGTAGACACGTCACACCCAACGCCAAAAGCGCTCAAGTCTGCCTAATTCGCATTGTTCGCTATAGTTGGTTAGAAGTGGTTTTACTGAACGGACGTGTGGAATTTGTCCACGCAATCCCGTATCGAGATGAGTGAAGTGATGACGAGTGGTCGTGCTATTAGTCACCGAATGCTAAGTATTCTTTTGGTATTGAAATATGTGCAAATATCTGGGAGCCTCTTGCCTGCACACGTCTACATGACGCATTCCTGGCGCAACGCAGCGCCCGGGGCAGAAACCGGGCGCACACGCAAGCGCATGTGTGCGGGTTCGCTTACTTGAAGTTTCACTCGCTGTTTTTCGGCGAAACTCGTTTTTCCACCCAAGTATTAGATGACGAAGCCTGGTTGGATCTTTTGTGCAACAGTAAACTATTGTGGTGAGACCTATTCCTCCGCTTAGATGTGGAATGAAAGAGAATTTCCCCGTAAAACATTTTCTCGACTAGACCTACCGAGTTTGGATTATTTATGTAATCTGTATTTATGGGCTCAGTTTTGTAATTTAGCAATATAATAGGGAACCGGGTCTGCTAATGACCAAGTTAGTATAAAATCAGGTGCAGCTGAAATACATGTCCACACGGTGGAAGTAGAGTAGCGAGATTCACCCTGGTGTTTGAGTCCGTTTGGTGAGATGTCTGTTTTGGAAGTTTGAACATTCGGTGTCACCGCCTCAGTCTCTTGTGTAGGACTTTAGCATTGTGAAGAAAAAATAACCTTTCAAACACTCACACAATCTACTGTGTGCTATAATACTGGACGAGGCCCAGCACAAGTGTCCAAGTCGCGTTTGAACGGCCAGATTCCAGCTCAGCTGTCATCTGTTATCAGCAACCAACTGCTCACAACCACGACACCGGCTCTCCTTACAGCTGTCTGAGTGCAGGCATTAAAATTAGTCACCCAGAGAGACAGTCAGACAGGCTGATACCAGACAACCACCACGAGAAACAAGGAGATGAACACCGCTACGAACACAAACGCAGGTCTTTACTTCGGTAAGGAAGTTTCAACATAAAACGTCAAGCTGAATTAAAGTAACCTACTAACACTGATCTTTTACTTTGGTAAGGCGAGTTTCAAAATAAATATTTACACTGAAATTTTAGACTTATGAAGTAGGCCTACTAACCCTACAGTCCATGGTACTAACACTGAACTTTTACTTTGGTATGGAGAGTTTAAAAACGAACGCCTCGCGCTTATTTAGACTTTTAAAGTACAAAATAAATACATATTATCAAATAATTAGTTTCTTTAATATTCTTGTTGTCTAGCGACTAGTGAGTCCATTTGTTATGCAGTTGGATTTGTGTTCAGCTTTGTAAAGAGGGTTTGCAGAGAGGCGTTCACGCCGTTGTCATGACAACCAAGGGGATGAGTCGCGATAAGGATTAATGATGTTGTTTCATGATTATATCTGTTTGTTTGGGCTGTCTACAGGAAGCTGTGTGAGATGCCGAGAAGCAGTGCATGCTGGGAATGCGTGCCAGGCCCTGGGAAAGCTGTTTCATGAAGCATGTTTCACGTGCAATGAATGTGGTGAGTCACAAACATGACACACAAAGATGAGATGCTGTAGTGGATGGACTCCATCCAGGACTGATGTTTTCATTGTTTTGAATGTTTAGGGGAAAAAATGACCGGTAAGCCATTTTACTGGGTGTCCGGAAGGATCTACTGTGAAAAGGACTTCTTGGTACAGTAACATTACCAACAGTATATAACAGTGGCCCTTGAACAAGTGATAACTGTACAAACGGGCGGGATCTGTTTGCTTTGATCTCCAGTACTCAGGTGTTCATCCAACGCCTGAGATCTGCAGTGGGTGTGGACACTCCATCGGCCACACTGTGAGTAGCCCCTGAATCTCAAACTGATTCAGATACATGTCACTAATGAGGGCATCTTGCCCAAGGATGCCCACAGGTAGACTGTGGACGTTGGGGGATCAAACCCAGGCGTTTGGCATCCCAGTAAAGTCCTCCTCCTCATCCGGTCCCAGCAGGTCCTGCAGGCGATGGGCAGGTCGTTCCACCCCTCCTGCTTCTGCTGTCTCACCTGCAGACGAACACTGGAGGGCCTACCATTCACTGTCGGCCCCGACAACCAGCCCTACTGTGTCAGAGACTTCCACAGGTAGAAAATACTCTCTTACCATGACAACCTGCTGTCTATACAGGTGTCTAGGATACTCTGTTACCATGACAACCTGCTGTCTATACAGGTGTCTAGGATACTCTGTTACCATGACAACCTGCTGTCTATACAGGTGTCTAGGATACTCTGTTACCATGACAACCTGCTGTCTACAGGAAGGCGTCTATGATTACTCTGTTGACAACCTGCCGTCTATACAGGTGTCTTATACTGTTACCATGGCTACCTGCTGTCTATACAGGTGATGATTAATGATTGACACATGCAGTTGTTTCAGGCGCTGGGCAGCCAGGTGTGCGGTCTGCCTGAAGCCCATCTGTCCCCTACAGGTGAGAGTGTGTTACTTACTACAATAAAAGGTTTTATAGTGCATACAATAGTGAATATTTGTACACAGCTGCAAGAAGTCTAGAGGTCTGGGTTTCGTCCTTAAAGTTATTAGTTAACAAGTGATCTCTGTTCTGGGTCTGGGTCCTGCTGAAAGGCACTGTATAAATCAAATGCATTATTATTATTTATTAAATGCGTAGGCCTGTAGTTAATGTGTTTGTTTTCCACAAGGGGTCCAAAGAGTCTACTAGAGTAGTATTCTCCGACAGAAGTTACCACGTGGAATGTTACGATCGTCAAGTAAATCATATCTGAGAACATTTGTTACGCATTGTAATGTTTACTTGTTTGTATAAATTCTCTCTGGTCTTTTAATTGGTCACGTATTGGTCAAGTATATGTGTGGATTGTATCTACGTTAAAATAAACACCGATGGAAACAAAATGCATGACTTGTGTGCATGTCTTTGTGTATTGTTATTATTACATAATATAGTAGCATACTTAATTAATCCCAGACGGGATATTCGAGTGTCACCAAATTTAAGAGAGATTCATTATACGTAATTATGTTATTATTAGAACAAAATGAGTCTCCGGGTGAACTTTGGCAGCGACACCAAGTGTTTAATTTGAGTCACACACCACAAACATATCTCCCGGAAGAAAGCCTTTTGAACGACCGGCCAAATGAACTTTAACTATGTTTGAAATGGCGTCGGTGTCGGTGCGCGGCGCGGCGCTGTGCGTCGCGGCGTCGCTCAACTTTGCGTTTGTTTTCTTAACAGGCGCAGACTTTATCCGTTTTATTTCATTCCGGGCGATTTACCAGAACATTACCGGAGATGGCTCCTTCTGCCAAGGTAACGTGAGTTCAAGCGACTCATCTGGGGCGTTGGGGCGTAAAGTAGTAAAAGCGTGTGATTCTTGAAGTAGAGACAGACGTTGTAATCATGTTACTACAAAATAAAAGTCACAGGTGAATCAAGACGTTTACATGCACGTCGTGGTTTTGTTCCAGTATGGTTCGAGTGCGCGTTGCTCGGCACTTCCGAATTAATGGAACTGCAAAGAACCATCACGTTAACAAAAGAACTAACGCCGATAACTTTAGTGTAAACGTCCATCTTTCAGAGCAAACGTGCCACCGACAGCAGCCCGGCTAGCTCAGTCGGTAGAGCATGAGACTCTTAATCTCAGGGTCGTGGGTTCGAGCCCCACGTTGGGCGCAAACTTTTTCAATAGTTCAGGAAGTTGTGGGGAAACCGAAGCGGAGGAAATAGTTCGGACCCGGCACTCTAAATATAAACACACACAATATATACAAGTAGCATAGCTATGGAGACGTCAGTAACGATGTGTTTGTTGTCCGTCGTCATGGAGACGCCGTCCCCTGGACGGAGGCCCTGGGGGATGGAGCGGTGCTGGGGCCCCTGGCGGTGGACGCCGGCCTGCTGGCGCTCTTCGTGGCTCAGCACAGCCTGCTGGCCTGGGCTCCGGTCAAACAGGCCTACCAGTCCTGCCTGGGGGTGTTGAGCCGGGCCGCCTACTGCTCCTCCACTGCTCTGGCGCTGCAGGTACACACTGAGCTAAGCTAAGCTAAGCTAAGCCTGTTTCTCAACCTCCAGCCCACCTGAGGCCGCCTGGTGTGCAGATGGGGGTCACTGAGGAGATCGCTGATTTATGAGATCGATATATTTTAGGCCTAAGTGGTTTATTTCTGAATGAATGAAAAAAAGAATCATATTTTTAAAGGTCTCACGGAGATCCTGTGTATACGAACAGACGAATGAATTGTGACCACGAGCAAACCAGCTTGCTTGGTATTATTTCCCATGTTTCCCATGAAATAACTTACTAACGTATATATTTTTTTTTAACTGTAAATATTCGAATAATTTAATTATCGCCACCTTCTCTGACCATTAGATCCTGATGAAATTCTGGCAACCAGTCAACAGCGCCCCCTGCCTGTGGTCCGTGCGCGATGCGCCCTGGAATGTGTGGTTTCCTGTGCTGTGCTTCGCTCTCCACTTCCTGTGCTGGGCTGTCATGTGTAGCGTCCTGCTCATCTTCGACTACTCAGAGCTGCTGGGCGTCAAGCAGGTAGCCTGACATCCACAACCACACTCAACCGCACAATTCACACACTGTAAACGTATATTTATTTTACACAACTATATACAAGTATAGAAACCTGTGTACATTTTATGAGTATAATGTATAATAACTTTTACAAAGTATATATTGGAATAGTGTATGTTCCACGTATGTAAATAACATTTTAAGGGTAATTGCTGGTATATTGCTGATTATAAATGCTGATAAATTATTTTCTGCTGTTAGCTGTCAATGGAAAGTTAGTTTATTTGCTTTTTAGGTCAATCAATGTCTGTTAATTTTATATGTCTATATACTATTTTTGGTTGGTTCCAGTGCAGATCAAGTCTCTCTCTCTCTCCATCTCTCTCTCTCCCCTACACATCTCTCTCTCTCTCTCCCCTACCCCTCTCTCTCTCTCTCTCCCCCCTCCCCCTCTCTCTCTCTCCCCCCTACCCCTCTCTCTCTCTCTCTCCATCTCTCTGTCTCTCTCTCTCCCCTACCCCTCTCTCTC
>OMNS01015499.1:1844-13427 GCA_900303225.1 Laemonema laureysi | reverse complement strand
AGATTCAAAATAGGAAGGAAGTACTGGTCCTTGCATGTATTGAACTTGTCCACTCCATGCGTGTGGCCAGAGGTGGAACCATGTGGGTGAGACAGCTGGTCTCCTTTTAGTTACAGTGATTAGGAAGCTTCTGGAACAAAGACCATCTCAGATCAAAACATTCATTAAAAGCGTGGACCGTACTTGGAGCATATCGCTTTACCACATGTTGGCATGCGGGACGACACACACGTACACACACACACACGTACACGTACATGCACACACACACGTACACGTACATGCACACACACACACACAAACGTACACGTACATGCACGTACACACACACACACACACGCACACACACACACACACACACACACACGTACATGCACACACGCACACACACACACACACACACATGTACACGCACACACACACACACGTACACGCACATTGAATCAACATGTGAAGGGAGAGGAGGAGGAAGAGGAGAATGCAGAACCCATTGACTCAGATGCGCTCCTCCTAGACACTCATCACAACTTGCTCATCTGATTTCTGTCATCATATCAATGAGTCTGTTCAGTTTACATTAAAAGCACAGGAGCACTCCAGGTGTGTGTGTGTTTGTGTTCAGGAGAAGGAAACTCCTCATCATCTTTGCAGCTGGTATGTCCTGTTTGTGAACTGAACTGTTGATTCCAGTCAGCTTGCTGTGAGCCATGGCAACAGTACAGAGCCAGGTTATGTCCTCTGGACTCTAGCGTTCTAGAACACTTCATCTAGAACAATCAGGACTTCTATTCTAGAAGTGAGAATTCTAGACGAGCAAAGCCAATATGGGTCAGATAATTTCTCCAAATTCTAGCATTCAGCATTCTAGAACACTCTTGAAGTCGTTTGGGAGGAGAGGTTCTACCTGCGTGGTTATAGGAGCACCAACAACCTGAAGAGACCAGGGAGGAGGAGGAGGAAGGAGAACATGAGGTGGTACGAGAGCAGGAGGGAGAGCAGAAAGAGTGTTATTGGTTCAGGACAGCAGGAGGGTGGAGTCCATCATATTGGAGAGAAGCAAATGAAATGGAGTCAAGGTTCCAGGCGGTAGCCCAGTAGGGACGCGGTAAACAGGTTACCTGTACTGGCCCACCGCCAAGCTCATCGTCCAGCTGAGCACCCAGGATGGCCGACGCCCCGATCTCATCCTGGCTAGAGTCCATTCCCTGCCTGGGACACAGTTAGCATGTTAACACCTAGCATGCTAACACCTAGCATGCTAACAGTTAGCACGCTAACATCTAGATGGAAGCATTTAGCGTCCATGCTCCAGACATACCACATGTAGATGATGTGCCCCTGGCGGCCAGCGTGCCGGTAGTTGTACAGGATGATGTAACTGTCTCCCCCGTAGAACTGCCCATAGGTGGACTCGTCCACTGCTACCTTGTCTGAGCCCTCGATGCGCCAGATCTATACCACAGATACGGAGGGAGGATGGATCACATGACAACATCACATGGATAGACAGACAGACAGACAGATAGACAGTCTCTGACCTGCTTCTCCCCGGAGCCGTCGTCCACCATGCCATGCTGGGCGGCCATGGGGGCGGAGTCGTGGAGGGTGGCGGCGTCGAACTCCACCTTCTCGATCCGGGCGATGCTGTTGGAGATGTAGGCCACGCCCATCCCCTCGGTCTGCTCGCGGTCGCGCCAGTTCTTGAAGAACTGCTTGAAGAGCGGCGTCTCGCCCATCTCGGGCAGGATCTGCACCTGCGTGTGCTTGGGGTAGCCCATCTTCTTGATGAAGTCGTCTGCTGCCTTCATGGCCACCTTGCGCTCCTCCATGTTGGCGTCCTTGCCTGGTTGGGGTCAGTTGTTGTTGTTGTTGTTGTGAGCAAAGGCCAACAGAACACAGCAAAGAACATTTCTTCTAGATTCTACAGCACTCCAGAAGGGAGTCCTTGCGTCCAAGAGCAAAGCCAAGGGCACAGAGATGTCATCGAGATGAAACATCTTCCAGATGATTCTAACGTTGTAGAGCACCCTGGAAGTGAGAGTTATGAGTTTGTGTGTTGTGTGTGTTTGCTTAAATGATCTCAAAGACGTTTGATGCACCACATGACGCTACACAATGGGACAATGATTGATTCACCTGGAAATTCAATAGAAAACACAATCTTGAGGATTGTGTCAACAAAAATGGGCTAACAATTAGCTGCAGTGGGAGGGTGTCACGCGGCGAGACTAACAATTCCTCTATTCATCTGAGGGAACAATATGCTCGGGGGAATCGAAGACCACCGACATCAACTGGCACAAGATACTGGGTGTATATACACCAGCCTACAGCAGTGGTTCACAACCTTCTTTGGCCTGTGATCTCATATTTAAGTCTGGAAAGGTTTGTAAAAACGATAAACTTCTGCTTTCACAAGCATTGTTTTTAACCCTGTCAACAACATATGGGCGTTGTACCACACTAAGTGAGCAGTGGTAGTTCTAGTAGGACCCCAAACGCATGTCAGGGGGCCCTGAGTGGGACCCGACCCAGAGGTTGAGAAACCTACTGCAATGAATTGGAGACACACAACATGTTGTGTATGTCTTGCCAACTATGAAGGACATGATGGAATTAGACTATTTAGATGGTGATCGGTGTGTTCATGTTCTTGTGTGAGGTCACAGAAATAATGAGTTGAGTCTTGTGCTTTTTTATTTTTTTTACCGTTTGGATAAATATAGTTTAAATGGGTACTCTAAAAGGCTCCAGTGTTGAGCCTGAGCTGTTTACAGGAGGTAAAGGAGGAGTAAACAACGTTTAAATTGCTCCTTGTGAGTGGAGGAACACCTGAGCCAAGCCTGAACAACACTGACTTTGTTTGCCAACGTTGGCGCACTTCAATTTACTTTGTAGCACAAACTGGAATTGTGGACCGGGTTTGGACCGATGTTGTGTGATTGAGTTGTTAGTCATCTCGGATCCAGTGGTCCTACGATGTTATAGCAGAACTTCTGGAGGGAGACTCGCAGGGCTGAGTTACGCCTTGTTTCCTGTTTCATTACAGACATTTCTACCAAAGAGAAACGTATTCGTGCTTTCAGAAGGGGTTTTAATAAGTGCCTACAGGTGGACTGTACCAACTGGTAGGCTGATCTAGCCATCACACCTCTGGGTGCTCCCACTTGTGATCTCTATTGGGTAGATTTTGAAACGGCTAATCAACGTCACACATAGGAGCCCTTAACCACACATTCAGATATCACACATCCAAGCCAATCCACCCATGACTGACCTTTCCAGACAAAGATCTTTCCATCTGAGCCATGGTCCAGGATGAAGCAGTCACTGGACTCCAAGGCACTCTGGGAGAACGGGTTCTCCGCTGCCACCAGGGCGATGGCCATGTCCCCGGTGGAGTTAGACACCTAGACAGTAGACACACCCAGAGTTAACATAGTGGACATGTCTCCGCTGGAGTTAGACACCTAGACAGTAGACACACCCAGAGTTAACATATTGATGACAAGCGATATTCTGGGTGTTACCTTGTAGAGTTTGGCCATCTTGCGGTTGGATGCGTCTGCTTTGACATCATCAGAGGCACCTTCCGGCAGGTCTGGTTTAGGGCCAAGAACCTGAAGAAACGTGTGTGTGTGTGTGTGTGTGTGTGTGTGTGTGGCAGAAGGAAGTCAATTAGATAAACGCAACTCATTAACAGATCAACCCATATATCACCCCCTCCCTCCATCCTCCCCCCTCCTCACCTCCAGCATCTTCTCTCTCTCCATCCCTTCATCACAGACGTAGACGCGCGCTCGCCCGCTACGCTCGTTGTCACGGATACCCTTGGCGACCGTCGTGGCCTTCAGCTTCTCGAATCGGTTGCTCTGCGATCCACACCACTGGTAGATCTCCTGAACAGACATGAGGAGCGGAGCACAGGGTCAACACAAGCGCTGGCGTTATGACAGTAGCAATAACACAGCAGGGTTTATGATTATATGATTGGAAGGGAGAGTTTATGAGCACACGTTAAACCCTGGCCGCGTTACTCTGCAGTCATGTGTTTACACTTCGCTCTATTCTACTTCGTTCTATTACTAGTCATTTATTAAGGTAGGGATATAAAGAGGAGTCGTACAGCTCCCAGGTCCAGGATGAAGCAGTCTCCCTGGTTGAAGCTGTCCCAGCTCACTGGCACCTCCGTCGCCCTGACGACACGGCGACCCTTGACCTGGAGCACTCGCTGCACAATGACCTCGTTGGTGACGACGTGCTTGAAACCGGAGGCCACGCCCCCTTTCTAGAACGGACCACACCCTCTTGTTAGGAATACACATAACATATCCAACTTGACTGGAGAAAGTGCATATATTAAAAATCACAACAACATCTATAAAATAACTAATATTGGTTGGTCATACATTGATCATATAGCATGGACACATTGGGCGTCCTACCATGTACTTGATGCCAGACTTGAAGTATCCCAGGAAGGCCTTGGACTCGTAGCCCTGGACCTCGCGGTACTGGATGGGCTGGCCTCCTAGGTAGTCGTCCATCTGGACCGTGAAGATGGCCGCCGAGCCACTCTCATCCTGGGTGCAGAAGTCCCCTGGTGGGCCCGACCACAAGGATCACTGACATTAAAAGCCATACCATGACACCTAAACCATATTTCAGCATACTTCTACATAAGGTAAGGCTGGTCATGAACCGACCAATAGGAGCACGTTTAGTGCTCATCTCTCACCCAGCCAGAAGTGGAGGTCATATTGCATCTTCCCTGAGCGCTGCTTGATGGTGTTGAGGATGAGGTAGGCGTCTCCGGTGTAGAAGCCTCCGTACAGGTTCTCCGGGACGGGCACCAGGTCGAACTTCTCGATCCTCCACACCTGGAGCCCCGGCTGCTGGCCCGCACGCTCAAACTCGGCGTGGTACACTGCCATCCTTCCTGTAGGGGGCAGGAAGGAGTTGAAAGGCGTTCAGAACCGTTGTTACAAGTCAAGTCCATTTTATTAAGGGCTTCACGGGTCCACATTATTCAACACCCCCTAAACCTAAGCTCTCCTCCCTTAGGTCTCAAGGAAGGAACCTTAAGAAGGAACACTCCTGTGACAAACAAAGTTCTTGAGTCTTGAATCCCTCCTGGTTGCCAAACTACTGGTCCAGTGGACTGTGAGTTGTTGCTCCCCACCTTCTTGTATTTTTGTGCGTCTACTTCCACAGACGTCGTTTCAACCCCAGCAACACCAAGTTGAGTCACTCCCCACCGGTTAGTACAGCGTTAGTTACAGCGTTAGTTACAGCTCGCCTGCTACTGTTTCCAAGATATTTACTCTGGGAGAATCTTGTCATGCCACACCCCTTTAGGTCCGAGACGTGCTGCCATGGAAACGGAGATAAAGTTTGGGGTGGTAGTTAGCTATTAATACAGCAGGCGGGTGAGTCACACAGCTGTGATTAGGACTTCCTGCTCACTGGCAGGAAGGCAGCAGGGCAGTTCTGACTCAGCATATGGTGTTAAGTTATGACCATGTATGTGGCAAGGCATGGTGGAGGACCTACATGGTGGAGGAGATGCATGGTGGAGGAGATACGTGGTGGAGGAGATGCATGGTGGAGGAGATGCATGGTGGAGGAGATGCATGGTGGAGGAGATGCATGGTGGAGGAGATGCATGGTGGAGGAGATATGTGGTGGAGGAGATGCATGGTGGAGGAGATACGTGGTGGAGGAGATACATTGTGTAGAAGCAGATGCTCTTATCTGTTGTTTAGATCTCAAGAGAGTCTAAACAACATGGGTTAGGTCTCCTGATCTTGGAGGGCAGACTACAGACGTTAGGGTTGGAAGTCTGACTGTTTTGGCTCTGAGTCAACAACCCCATCTAACCACTAGACTCTACAGTCCCCTGACTGTGTGTTATCTCCATGCATACAAAATAAACAGACACACGCACACACACACACACACACACACACACACACACACACACTCGCGCACATACAAGCCATATCTCACTGCAGACTTGCGGTATTGAATTAAGTGTCTAAAGTAAGTTCTTATGTGAAACCGTTGAGTCTTATGGATTCCATTGCTGTGTTTGAAGCTGCTATGAAGCTACGCTAGCCAGCCAACTGTTATGGGGTCAGGACAGGTTGTCGTTTAGTGACTTTAAGAGTACTTCGGGCCTACGTTGTACGGGGAACAGCAGAGTGAAGCGATCCTGCGTGAATAACCGTCTGTAACTGAGCACAGAGAGACAAATAGCACACTGCCCACAAACATGGGAGGAATCTGGAGCTCTGCCGAGCGGTTAGGAATTCCTGAAACCAACCATATTTGGGTTCCCTCTTCACCCCCAACTCCAAGTAGAGCTGGGAGACCTGCTAGTCTGCATGTCTACACTATATAGACTGTATAGACTGTCCATTTGGTGAGGATTTAGAACTCGGTACATGTAGGAACATATAGTAGACGCTTTTAGCAGAAGATTTAGTGCTCAAGTCATTTCTGATAACTTTATAGAATGTCGATTTTCAATATTTAAACAAAATAAGCAATGAATAGCGATGAATATAAATCAAAAATGGAAAATTCCATGACGGGACGTACAAATACAATAATATGAATGTAATAATAATAATAATTAGTACCAGCAGTCTTTCCCTGTGTGCATTTCTAATTTAACACCAACACAAATCTGTTTGTAGTTCCTATCTTCACAGGGAAGTTGAAGACATGCGTGTTCTGGTGGGTAATTACAATAACAAACAACCAGGTACCAAACACTTCTCATTTCAGAGTTGTGTACACAGCAGTCTACCCACACGCCCTACCTCATGTGTTCAACATGTGTGGACGGGGGCTGGCTCGCTGTAGCGCTTGGGACGTACGAACAAAAGAAGTAAACAGACTTTTACGAAACCAAACTATATTAAAGTGTTAATAAAATGCTAATACCCCAAACCTGCACGCAGGCGCCTCTGAACCCATAAAGAGCTGCTCCCGGGTGGCACGCCGACATCCACTCAGGAAATAATTGGATTCATTTCTCTTTTCTTTCCCGTTTTGGGTTAAACTAGACTGACAGCTCGACTGACGTATCATCCCTTAAAAGGACACGACGTACCTTTGATCCCCTGAAAGCTATTCCCAAAACACAAAAAGAACACTTTTATCAAATTCTGTGAAATGTTGAAGAGACTCCGCCCCAACGGGGCGTGATAACGCATCTCTCATCCGGAGCGCATTTCGGTTGAAATAAAGCGACAACGTTTGAGTGACTTCCGACTCCAAAGATGGCGTCTCCTCCAGGAGCGCGCCGAGCGTCTCTGAGCCGGCAGACGGGAGGCGACGTGTGCGTCTGACGTTCACACAGTCAACTAAATGACCCACAGGGCCAGGGACTCTCAATCCCCGGTACTGTCGACGATTTAGTAACGCAAACACCCGCTTGTCTGACAGGCTTCGACAGGGACCGCCATCCCTGTCAGTCAACTCTTCAAACGTGTGAATGTTTAATGGACCTGTTTCTACTGACGCTCGCGAGACCACGTTTATGAAATGAAAAACAGGACAGTTTGGCGGTCAACATAGCAACTAAATATCTGATCATTTCTGAAATGAAAAACGCTTTAGCAGCGTGCATTGTTGTGTATTTTGTGGGGAATAAGGGGGAAGGGTAGCGAAAGGTCCTGGGTTCGATCCCCAATGCCTGAGCAAGATGCCCCTACCTGCTCTTTCATCACATGTATCTGATTCACTGGATCCAACTCGCTTTAGTTAAACGACGAGTGGAATCGTCCGGATGAATCGTGTTAGTGGATATAAATACACATAACACTGTGTTTTGGTTGGAGTGTGTCAGTTGGGTCATAAATAGGAGGTCACATGACCACCAGGGTTGTGTCTTGTGTGAAATGGTTCCCCTCCCAACCGGTTCCCCTCCCCCGACACACACACACACACACACACACACACATTCTTGGCTCTTCTGTGACTGCAACATGAATGGATGGAGTCAGAAACCAGTGAGAGGCATATAAACATGACTGGTTAGGGAGGAGAGAGGAGAGAGGAGAGAGGAGAGAATGGAAAGGGAAGACAATAAAGAATAGGATACCAGAAGAGAGGTGAGGAGAGCAGGTGAGAGGAAAGGAGACAAGAACAGAAATGGCGGAGAGGATAGAGAAGAGAGAAGGAAATAGGGGAGGTGACAACAGAGTGGAGAGAGCAGAGAGGAGACGAGACGGGAAGGAAGGAGAAGGAAGGTGACGAGAACAAGAAGGAAGAGTGAGGAGATGTGTTTGTGTCACTTGAGTCCAGTAAACGAGACAAACTATTTTAAAAGTTCATTACAACAACATCAAAAAGGCCATTGGGCTAACTGTCCACTGAGGATGAAAACAGTTTTCAGATGTTGTGTCTGGTCTGAGGGCCGTCCCAGAGACATTCATGGGAGAGGAGGGAGAGGGGAGAGAGGAGGGAGAGAGTGACTCATACTGACCAGCAGCTCAGCTGTTGCCATGAAGCTCACAGGACCAAACACATGTACACACACACACACACACACACACACTCTTTCTCGTAACAGGAAGTGTAAACCTATTGTAGCTGCACACTAAACACCTCCTGCTGTGCGACCAAATACAACTACTTCCTCTCAGGCCCAATATGATGTCCTCGTTTCTCTGAGGACACAGGCGCCCCATCGTGAACAGCACAGTGCAGTGTGTGTGTAATCTGGACGGACTGGGCCTGCTGATGATAATTACGCGTGTGAAACTTTGGTTTTGTAGGCGTACTTCACTCCGAAACTCACAAACACAACCCCTTTCATACTCCGATCTACCACAGACCGCAGACCTCTGTGCATTTCCCCCACATATGAACATGTGTTTGTCTCGTCAACGTACCGTCTCTAAACAGAACGGTCGCGTTTGACGGATAAAGAAGAATATATGAAGGTTCAAAGCATGCATCTAACATTTTTAATATATCTTCTGCAATGTCTGTCTATTGGAGTCAGCAGCCAAGCATCCCTGACGCTGACGTGCTGCCTGCAGAAACAACGGTCCGTGCCATGTCATCGGGTATCACATTACTGGGGTTTAAACGAGCACACATGTAGGCTGCGTAATGTAGGCCTTTGACATTTAAATTCAATCATTTGTTTTTCCGCTTACCTATTGCCGAATACGATAAAGCTGGGTTTTCAACGGGGACGCGTCTTTGCTGCTGCGGGAATAGAAAGACTTTGATTCGGCGAGTGTCGCCGGTTTATACACCAGGGCAACTCCCCGTTACGACACACCCCCGGTCTGTCGGTCGGTCTGTCTGTCCGCCTGGCCTGCAGCGGTGGGACCTCGGCGTAGGGGGGCGTAGAGTACACACACACACACACACGGCACTTTCCCTCGTTCCCACCGTGCCCGGCCCCACAGTAGCGTATTACGGGATAATACTGGCGTTCAGTCCAACTCCGTGGCCAGTATCTATTTTATTTGGTAGATATGGTTTGGTTTGTTCGGTCCAGAGTCAGACATAATGGGTTTACGGTCAGTTGGTTAGTTAGGCCTAACTAATTTATAATAAATCTGGTCTGTTGCTTTTCTCTGACACCAGCAACAAGGCCAACAGTGCCCCCTCCTGGCTATCCTGGTAAGCGCACCCCTGACGCGGACTGGCTGTTTTAACACTTTATATTAGGCTGGGATTCTGGAAAATGGATCACCAACTAAATTAACAGTTTTGTTAGTTTCACAAGTGGGTTTGTATTACATTGAGGTACTTACAAATAATATATTAAACTGTTCAGATAAGCTGGACAACACAAAATACCGCAGAGTAGACAATGCGTTCTAAATACCTTCAACCAGACAACGTAGGTACAATGGCGCCCTCTAGAGGACACCCTAATACACGCAAGGTTTTAGTTTATAAATATATTGCAAGATATAATTCCAAGATGGAATTTGACTCTCCTCTAAATGGTGTTCGGTCTCCAAACACCCAATGCTTATGTTTCGTCATTATTATTAATTAATCCACACAATTTCAGACTAACATATGTCAATATGTTTTAGTTATTGTAGTTTTATTCGATTACACTTCCTCTCTAGACTCCCTCGAAAGATTTCTATTTTTTGACTCTTTTTGTGTATTAACTTTATCATGTTTGCATCTCTTGCCCTTATGACGCTGTAACGCCTGAATGTCCCTCCAGCGACTAAGAAAGTGGTCGCCTATTTCATGGCCTGGAACTGGGGTGCTCCGAAGCTGGGCTGTGCGTGTAGACCTATTTTATACAGTCTATGGTGTAGACTGGTGGGGAGGTACAGCTCAGAGCGTGTTTGGAGTCACCCCACGACCCCTGCAGGTACAACACTGGCAGATGTTGAGAGGAGAGGATCCGTCTGGAATGTCGCCGAAAGCCTTAAACCGTAACGACACAACGTGAAAACACTTGATAACCACATTAAAAGAGTCACGTGACTTTAGGTATCGTGGCTGTCGGATTTGATTATCCGTTTCCCACGCTATGCGTCCATGTAAAATGCATCACGTATCACCGAGTTGATGCTTATAAACACTGGAATTTGACACGCCTACAAGTATGCATACTGTATGCCAAACACGAGTCAAATAAAAATGACTTGTTGTTTGGTGCTCATTGACTTAGTTAGTCTTGTTACTGTCAGTATGTGCCACCTATGAGCTGGTAACCCTCGGTGTGACCAACACCTGCCTTGCGTGGAGAAAGGACTGATATCGGATAAATATAAAGAGCAACCAAATACAAGATTATCCACTCTTGTACAAAAGTACAAGAGTGGATAATACATAAAATTAAAATAAAATATTCTTTACATTGTATATGTATAGCATCGGTACGGAGACCGTTTTGTAATAATCTATGTCAGTGAATAACTGTATACAGCCCATATATGGACGCCGCAAGACTACACCCAATTTTAATTAAAAATATATATTAAATAAATAAACGTATCGCTGCCTCTGCCTCGACTCACTGTAGGCGGACCACAAACTAGCCGAACCCCCATGTTCAGACTCGGACACCCTGCTCCCAGGAGGGTGCCGGGCCGCCCCAGCAGACGCCCCTCCATCATCTCCCCGTGGACTCGACACTGAACGGCGATTGTCTGGCGCGCCGTAGTGAGCGCTGCGGGGCGTGCGTGTGCGTGTGCACAACAATAAGGGCTAGTGTGTGCGGATGCAGCGGCGGGGACCGGGGAGACAGTCTCGGTAGATGAGCGAGAGAGAACAAGAGAGAGAGAAAGAGAGAGAGACAGTGAAATACGCGCGGCTCCACCCTGCAGACCGGTGGTTGGAGGCGGCCGGCGGCGCAGCGGGGATCCGACGCCGGGGAAAGTTCCCGTGTGGGCGCGTGGGAGTGGGAGGACATCGTGACGGACCGAACCACTCTCACTATGGCAGGTAACGTAGCGCCGCGGGACGCTCCCCACACGCACCCGCACACACACGCACACACACACACACACACACACACGGGCCCACGGGCCGTGCGACACGGCTCGCCTCGGTTCGCTTTTATTTTCGTATGCAAAGTTT
>OMNS01015426.1:1927-16591 GCA_900303225.1 Laemonema laureysi | reverse complement strand
CCCTACTCTTCCCCCCCGTGTTTATGGTGTAGCCTACAGTTGCCACCCCATCGCAGACGATGGACCAGCCATGAAATACCTTTTGCTGATAAAAGCTTTCTTAGTGAATGTTAATTTATTTTGATACGGTCACTTTTATTACATACTCGATTGATTAGTGATACCAAGTGTTTGTCAATAAACGAGTCATGTGCACAAAAACGCATATGCATCATTCTGCCGTGCAATAATAACAGAACCATATGAGGAGCCCTACCTGTCCCATACGCCTTGGTCACCAACCACTTAAGGCTGCAACCAATCTTGGCTCTTGCGAAGTCGTAGTGATCAAAAGACTTTATTGCCGGGGCAATAAATGCCTTTTTAACATCCTTGATGTCTTGAACTTCACCCATATTTCACTTCTTGGATTTAAGCTCCCTATTAGGCAACAGAGAACGATGGCATCCCCCCCTATTGGAATTTCATGCGGAATAATTGACTTGTTGAGATGCAGTGGCTTTCTGTAGAACTGTAGAAAAAAATGATTCAACGGTTGTTTACACAGATATTTGTGGCTGACTTCACGTTGCCATATTGACTCCCTGCTCTTTGTATTTTCCAGTCATTCTCCGCCGCGCAACGAATTCAAATGGGCTGGTTCAGAATAGCTGTCAAGCTTCCCCTTGGAATTCAGATGGGAATCAGCGTCTTCTTCTACTCAGTATTAACGAAAGAAGAAAAACTCCACACTTGTCGTTTATGAGTCGCGAGTGACGCGTTTCTGTTCATGTTTACATATTCCATTAAGAATAGCCCGTGTTTTGACGTCCCGATTGTATTCAACCACTGTGTGCCTTGTTGCGGTTTTCCTGCCGCACTGTCTCTAGAATCTCAGCGGTGCGCCTGCGCGGACCACATAGAGCCAATTTATTTGACCAGGTTATAATAGAGGGCAGCGTACTTCTATTCGAGGCAAACGAAATGTGTATATTTAGGACATGTCAAAGAACAAAATATAATTGGATGTTTGCCTAATGATTAAAAACACACATGCATATATATTTACGAATGCGACCAATGAATGGCATACTTTTGCCATGTGCTGTTTTGTTTCCTACTTTAACTAAAAAACACACACAAGAGCAAAAATACCCAACCGGGTGCGTGCTGTGAATGTACGGAGCACGGAGACATTTATTCATAGCAACAGAATATATCCAAGTCAAACGATATAAATCCTACAATATTAAGAAACGGGGTTAGGGTTTAATAACGGCATTGTATCTGGCAGAGCTAATGTAAAACTACAATACCCAGCATGTAACGCGCACTGTTCGTCATCAGCGGGCGCCGAGATGTTTGTTGTCGTTTAGTCGTGGTGGGTAATTGGAAAGTCTCTGGAAGAAACATTGTGCAGCGCAACATGTATTTGTGTGTATATCAAATGTAATAGCGTTGGATTGCTTTACACCTATAGGTCTACCACAACACCAGCGTGCCGGATTTAATGCAACCAATTCCGTCCCGCGTATTGCTGTGTCATGAGTCCAGGCAAGTTTTTGTGAGAATACGAGAAAGAACTTAAAAAAGCTAAAGGCATGCTGCGATAATTGTTGGCCGCCTTACGACCCCAAATGTATTGCTTACGTCTATAGAGTAAACCATCTAAAACATGTTTATGCCAAGAGCTCTGAAGGTGAAGAGACCCACCGAGGGTCCACGACAAGTTCCTACCAAAAAGAGCAAGGTGCAACTGGGAGACAACCAGGAACAAATCGGAAGTCCAAAGGTCCAGGAGGGTCTCGAACCAGCGTCTAAAGCACCAGTACCCCTCGAGGGGGTGATCCCCTCAGAAGACCCCCAACCCACAAAATCGACGACGACGACAACAACAACACAAGTATCGACACATGCTTTGGAAAAGAGCCCATGTCACCTTAACAGTAGTGAAGGTTCTTCCTCGGGAGAAAGTGATGATGATGAAGAAGAAGAGGAACCGGTCAAGTCGTTCCGAAAGAGCCAGAGATGGCCCGAACCTGGTGAACCGGTCTGCGTGATGTGTGGTCGCTACGGCGAGTACATCTGTGACAGCACCGACAACGACGTCTGCAGTCTAGAATGCAAGGGTAAACACCTGAGCAAGATGGGTAAGGGCCTCGTAGTGGACTCCTTTAACCGTGAACCGGAAACTCCTCCTCAGCAACAGTCAGAAACTACAAGTGTCCAAAACGAGGCGGGGTATGTGTACAAGGAAGACCCGTTCATATCGGGTCTGACAGAAGACCAAGTGGACCGGATTAAGCGGGAGCTTGGCATCGCAGCCCAAGGGAAAGACGTGTGCAGACCGATCGTGGAGTTCCAGCACTGTGGATTCCCGACCACGCTGGGGGGCAACCTGAAGAAGGCGGGCTACGAGGCGCCCACACCTGTCCAGATGCAGATGGTGCCGGTTGGCTTGACTGGGAGAGATGTGATTGCCAGCGCCGACACTGGCTCTGGAAAAACTGTCGCCTTTCTGCTACCTGTAGTAATCCGGGCACTGGAGGTATGATATTGTTGTTTACATCAACAGATTTATGTTCTTTGAAAACATGGATAATGTGATTTTATGTTTTGTTTTGTGTTGTTTTCCAATAGCATATTCATTTTGTTTACTGTTTACACCCCAGGCACTAGACTATACCGCCCCTCTGAACAATGTGTGTGGATTTGATGAGTAACTGTCTTCTTTTTTTCTCACATTTCAGAAAACAAGCGCAGGACCGGCAAGCCCGTCAGCTCTGATCCTGACCCCTACCAGAGAGCTGGCCATCCAGATCGAGAGGCAGGCCAAGGAGCTGGTGATGGGCCTGGCCAACATGAGGACAGCCCTGCTGGTGGGAGGCATGCCCCTTCCTCCACAGCTCCACCGCCTCAAAAGCACCATCAAGGTACAAACTCCACCCCCATAGGATCCATAGATGTTCAGCTCCGTCCTTATATCCTGTATGCTCCAAAAAAACAAACCTTATTATTAACGTGTTTGCAATGTTTAATTGGTCTTTTAACATGTCAAAAGCAATGGGATGATTATCCCACTGTCTCTTATCCACTTGACTGATATCGTTTGTTGCATCTTTTCTCTTCAGATCGCCATAGCAACTCCTGGCCGGCTTCTGGAGATCCTGAAACAGAAGGCAGTGCAGCTGGACAAGGTCAAGGTCGTGGTGGTGGATGAGGTATGGGTACTACCTAGTACAATATTTAGAACCTGGCTTTGGCCTAGTGTTTGGAAAATAACACATTTAAGAACATATTTAAAGGTATTTAAAATGGGAACTGCAGTCAAAAATCACAATATTGGAGAGAGTTGTCTCCACCCACCCCCTCCTCCCATACTCGAAGCTATGCGTAGCATGCGTAGACCAAAACAAAAACAGAAGTTCAGGCCTGGCACGCAAATTTCAAAGGAGAACATATTGGGTGTAGCATTGTTGTTGGAGAAGCCAGTATTTCGATGTTTCCTTAATCTCTGATGACATATCATAGTCATTTTATGATTTAGTACAGTACATTTGTTACATAGAGCACTTTTAATTTCATGTATCATGATTATCGTGATTTGTGCAATTTACTATGGGCCTCTGCCCTACTATGTCCCATTTCCACTGAATGAGAATTCTACCACTCTCTGCACTCACTGTATTTTTATACACACTATATAATTACAAAAAACCTATAATTTCAGCATTGAGACCCATTTAAAAGGAAAATTCCTCTCTCAATTCCTGCACCTAAAACCCTCTTGTTGTCCTGTCCTGGTCTGCAGGCGGACACCATGCTGAAGATGGGCTTCCAGCAGCAGGTCTTGGAGGTGCTGGAGCACGTCCCAGAGGAGCGGCAGACCCTGCTGACCTCGGCCACCATCCCCGAGGGCACGGAGCAGCTGGCAGGCCGGCTGACCAGCGACCCCGTCCGCATCACCATCGGGGACAAGAACCAGCCCTGCTCCAATGTGCGGCAAATTCTGCTCTGGGTGGAGGAGCCCTCCAAGAAGAAGAAGCTCTTTGAGATCCTCAATGTACGTACAGAATGTGGTGATCTCTCAGTCCATATCAGAATAGTCTATTCGTCTAGTCTGTAGACCGACAGACCTTGGGTTGACGGATGGAGAAGAGAAATGTCCTTGCTTCATTTCCGCGTGATACTCTTTTACCAGTGCCAACAAATCCAACTCACTCTCTGTGTCTGCCTATGCGCGATTTGTGTGCACATGGTCTGCTTTTAATGCATCAAAATGTTCTCATGATTCACGCTGAGTTTGATCTGATTTCTCCAGGAATGTGAATAGACTTGTTGGACCCAAGACTTACTGTAAGGAAATAGAATTAGTTAAATCTCCAATCCAATATCCACAATTGCTATTGATTAACTACAAGTACTTCCAGGTGTGTTTAGTTGAACACCCTCACCGCTAATACCTTTACTCAACCTCCTGCCATGGCAACCATTAAGGTGTCGTTTTTTTTGTCCTTTGTTTATTTGGGGATGGTTTTTTTTCTTTTTTTCCCCCTTAGGATTTCAGTTGAGTCAGCTGCTGGGCTAATGAGTGACACAGTGAGTGGGAGTGCCTGGGTTCAAGCTTATGTGTTTCTGAAGCACATTAAATCCTTTAGATTTTTGAATTTCTTTTTATGCAACAGACTTTCCTCTGGGACCTCAAAATGTCTGGGATTCTCACGTGTGGCAATACATACATTTTCAGTCTCTCTGGAAGACTAGTAAGGCCTACTGACAAGCTCTCTGACTGACAAGCTCTTAACTTCTCTCTGAGGACCCAAGTCTTTGGTTGTTAAAGGGGGCGGACACCCATCCATTCAGAGATCTTGAATGTGGTTGTTTGGAAGAGCCATGGTAACCATGACTACCAGCTTAGTATTGTGAAAGGTGGGGAATTCCTGGCACGCTAATGACCCGTCTCTACTGGACTATTCACTTGACTGGACTATATTTGGACAGCCGTCGCTTAGACAGCCTCCCCCCTATCCAGAGGAAATGGGTGGGCCCAGAGCCATGGCCCCACTCCAGGAATCAAGGCATTGGCTCGTACCATTTATACAGGGCAGGGCAAAAGGAGGGTGTTTTCATTGACTCAATAGATGGATGGTGTTGAATAAACAGGAGTGGGATTTTTTTCAGTCGATGGGCAGAAAAAGTGCTGGCTCTCTATTTAAATAAATATGCCGCCCAAAAACAGTAATTAGAGTATCAAATCAGCTTAGCCAGGAATGCTGGAATGTTCTCCCTTTCTTTCATGGAGAAAAAGGGTCCTGAAAAATGTTAAAAGGGGATCAATCTCACACTAATTGAATTTTGGGTGGTGTTTAAGTTAAATATATTTGCAGATGCACGTGTTTTACATCTGGAAAGATTGAAACAATTATCATTGCAAAAGAGGTGCTCAACCTCAGTGAGACCTGAAACCTGAATAAATAAAGGTTAAATAAAAGATCAAATAAAACATTCTACTCTGAAATGTACTATTTGAATTCAGATACTACTGGTCATAAAAGAGCAGGTAGGAGATGGGCATCTTGCTCAAGGATGGCCAACCTGTCCAGCCACAGTGTACCTACAGGAACATTAGTTTGCTGCCTCCGAAGTCCTCCATTGCGAAAACAAAATGACATTAACGCTTGTTTTCTGGTGGTATTGCAGGACCGAAAGCTGTACCAGCCGCCAGTGGTGGTCTTTGTGGACTGCAAGTTGGGGGCAGACTTGCTGTGTGAGGCGGTAACCAAGGTGATGGAGCTGAACGCGGTGGCCATCCACTCAGACAAGACTCAGTGGGAGCGCAACCGTATCCTTAAGGTGAGGCTAAAAGATACGGAGGACTCGGAGCACAAATGTCCCCAGAAATGTGTGTGAGAAACATTTGCAAACCTCTTACAGGTATTGTACACATTTTCACAATTAATTAATCAATATGAATAAACTATTTGTTAATTATTTAAAAATTATTTTGCACTCATGATAAGTACACTAGTGCATAGGATGGAAAGGGCATGATCTGGCTGGGTAGTAAATACACTTGCTGCCGATGCGTTTGTGCTGGACAGCAGTGGTTGAATCCGATCCATATGATTTCCAGGGTCTCCTGGAGGGCGACTTTGAGGTGGTGATCAGCACCGGAGTGCTGGGCAGAGGCCTGGACCTGGTCAACGTCAAGCTGGTGGTGAACTTCGACATGCCCTCCAACATGGACGAGTATGTTCATCAGGTAAAGTCCACATGTGCTTCATTTGAAATGTTTAAAATAGTGAGATAAACCATGCAATAGTACACATTCACTCTATCCCCATCAAAGAGAGAGAGTGTGTGTGTGTGTGTGTGTGTGTGTGTGTGTGTGTATTGCTGTATTGATTTTCGCTGCAGTAACTCTGAACTGAATTTCCCTCACAGGATTAATAGTCTAATCTTATTATCTCTCTCTGTCCATCCATCATCTCTCCACCCATCCAGGTGGGCCGGGCAGGTCGTCTGGGCCACCGCGGGACGGCCATCACTCTGCTGAACAACAACAACAAGCGTCTGTTCCTGGAGGTGGTGAACCGAGTGAAGCCCACAGGCTCCATCCTACCCCCCCAGCTCCTCAACTCTCCCCACCTGCATGATCAGCAGCGGAGGCAGAAACAGAGGGCCCAGCCAGGAACTGAGGAGCCCCTGGTCACCAAAGACAACCTCATGGACATCATCAGGAAACACAGCCGCCACAGGAGATAGTCACCATGTTTAGAGCAACTTTTGTATTTTTTTTCTGAGTTTGAATTGGTTGTTTGTTTTGTTAATTAAAAAAAGGAAAATATATATTTTCATGTTTTCATAAGTACAATCATAAGTCTAATCATAAATTTTGTATGATTTGTATATGTTTCTTTCTCTTTTTCTTAAGTTTAGACTTAATTGAATACAGTGATTGTAGGCTATACTCCATCTGGTGGACATGAAAGTCTCTGAACATCTCATGGATCATAAAAACAATAGTGAACGTAACTCATAGAATGTAGCCTTGAAAATATCGCCATCTATTGGCCGTATGCGTGTACTGTATGTCTAGGCCGGACATACTACTTCCGAGAATTCGGCCAATCAGCTGGGGCTTGCGTTCGTAACCGAAGTTTAAAATTGAAGCGGGCAAATGCGGAAGTGATGTAGCCAGGCAGGTAAACAACACTGCCGCCGTTCCTACTTTAGTTTTGGTTAGGATAGTATACATACTGAAGTCACTCATTGCAGTAATCTACGAACTGGCTTTTATAAAAGCGCCTGATGGAATCCAAGTTGATATGCTTTTTTGTTATTTATAGTGGATATTCAACACTGGTGGACCGTTCGTTGACTAACCTAATCTAAGGGATATTCGTGACAATAATAGCAGTAACAGTTTAATATTGACTTACAACAATGATGCTCATCGGAAATACGTGTCCCACTCCAAAGGATTAATTATATACTGGAGAGCAGTGGATTATGGATCGTCGCTAAGTTAAGTCACATTCAACGTTTTATTCTTTTATTGTATTTTTAGCAGCCGACAGTCATGTCTTTATTTTCAATGCCAGCGAGAAAGCATACCACGTATTATGACCACCTCATGTCATCGTCTTCATCAAAAACACCGGCCAGAGAACGTCTAAGGGAGCAAAAGGTCATACACCTCAGTACAGAATCAGTCAATTCAACATGTGATGACAGCAGACCTTTTTACAAAAGCAAAGAGATCAACAGGACGTATGTGGTCTCATCGCTGCCAAAGAGCAGCGGGCATCAGACCCCTGGCACATCCACCCGAGGCAGACTCACACTACAGAGAAGAAAAACGAACACCGAAAACGCCGAGCTAACGACAACGAGCGAAAACGCTGAGAAGACACAGACGCCAGCACCGGAGAAGAGATTGACCCTTCAACGCAGAACTAGAACGGTAACCATGGACAAATCCGTAAGCACAGACCCCAGCAAGGCCGCAGACGGGCAGCGCCTTCACACGACCACCGAATCACGACAAACCAAAGTTCTCTCGGAGTCCAACAGCAGGGCGCCCGGTAGCATCGGTGTACTTCGCTCAGCAAGTCTGAGGGATACCGTTTCCAAGTATAAAGCCAAAGAAATTAATGCACCGTTAAGTACACAAGTTAAGGCCGCAGAGGCACCTGGTAGACCCAATAAGACGCCATCGTCCACAATAAGGCAACTTGTGGACCTGGGGAAAACGGAAGAACAAGCTAAGATCTTCTCCACACCGACTAAGAAAACCCCGTTTGAGAGGATTGCTGCAAAGAAGGACGTGTTCGAGAAGCTCTCCGTTAAAGACCCAATCCCAAGAGCGGTGTCTGTTAAAAGTGCTAGTTTGGAGAGGCCCAAGATGAGAAGGCAGCAAGCGGAGGAAACTAAGCCTGTTCCAGCACCCAGAGGTCACAAGACCTCCTCAGGTGTGGTCAAATCAAACGCCAGCCTACCCCCAGCACAGGTGAGGAAGACCTCCACCGTTGTTGCTGCTTCAACCCAGGATACCTCCATGCCTTCCAAGGATCCTTCACAGACACGTGTTTCTGCTGAACCCCTGGTTCGCCCCAGCGACGTGCTGAAACAGCAAGACTCCTTGAAGATGGAGAACAGTGCAGTGACGGTTGCAGTACGTGTGCGACCTTTCAATTCCAGGTTTGTAAATGCATTACATTGACCTAAAACGTTTGAAATACCAGTCAGTTACGCAAACAAGAGAACAACATTGTGCCTGTTACATTTAAATCACATTTGGCTATGATTAAGCTCATTAAGCACCACACTCAAAAAGGTGAAATCAGTGTTAAGTGTTGTGTTGTTTTTAGAGAGAAAACTGAGAAGGCACTGCAGGTGATCTTCATGAAGGACCAGGAGACGGTCGTCCAGCATCCGGTCTCCAAGCAGAGCTTCTCCTTCACGTTTGACTTCTCCTTCTGCTCCGTGGACGAGGAGGACCCGAGCTTCGCCAGCCAGCAGACAGTGTACCAGACCCTGGCCCGACCCCTCCTGGAGCGGGCCTTTGAGGGGTTCAACACCTGCCTGTTTGCATACGGCCAAACCGGCTCTGGAAAGTCGTACACGTGAGTGCTTTGTTTGGGAAAAGACACCAAGTGTGAGGCAAACAAGAGAAACAAACCAAAATATATGGATTTTAGCTCACTGGTCCACCTAGACTGGATGAAAGATGACCACTGCTAAAGCTGAAAGTACTCAAATCTTCCAGTTTGCTTGTCGTCCTGGCATGGTCATATACAAACTGCTATAAAGAGCAGTAAAATACTGTATGTTTGTTTTTCACCAGGAAATATTAGTTTTCCTCAAAAATGGTACCGTTGACATGTGTCATGTTGACATTCACCCAGCACATCAACATTCAGCATGTATTCAAGCAGCGTTTCCATTTCAAATCTCCCCATAGCATGATGGGCTTTGGAGAAGAAGCCGGGGTGATACCGCGCTTCTGCCGGGACCTCTTCTCCAGACTGTCCTCTGTTCAAAACGACGAGGTGAGCAATCCCGACAGACGAGGCTCCCGACAGACGGGGCTCCCCACTGAACCTCTGAACCACGGCCAAGGTTCAATGATGCTCAAAATATAAACATTAGGTTAAGGGTCGCATCTCGGCCATCTCAAAGCTTCCTGTAGAGCTCTCTATGTTTTCAGTAGCTACACTGATTTAGTCACATGTTCACAATAACGGTCCCCATTGGATTAGATGAGAATACACAACTACATATGTCATTGAGTTCTTCTGCTGCTTCTCGGCCTAGATGTTCCCATCCAAGGCTCTGGTTGGCTGGGACTAAAGAGTGTGTATCTGCATGTGTTCCCAGGTGTCGTGCCACCTTGAGATGAGCTACTTTGAGGTGTACAACGAGAAGATCCATGACCTGCTGGTGGTAAGAGATGACCAGAAGAGGATGCCTGTAAGTACTGCCAAAAACAAATTCTGTGCACCGCTCCAATACCATAATATTTGTGACATGCAAAGATGCCGTTCTATAAACTGACTGTTGTGCTCAACGTTTCGCAGCTGAGAGTTAGAGAACACCCGGTCCACGGACCCTACGTCGCCGAGCTGTCTATGTAAGGCCAATCGCACCTTTTTAAATTTTAAATTTTATTTTATTTTATTTTATTTTATCGACATAAAACAATAGTAAACTGCCCTTTTTGAATACGTGACCAACCATCACCATCATTGTTTCTCTCCTCCCTTCAGGAATGTCGTGAGCTCCTTCAGTGACATTCAGGTAAGAGTGTCTCTCAACTGCCAGTTTCTTTCTTCCGCCCTCCCTCCATCCATCCATAACTCCATCCAGTGTGTTGAGTCTTGTGGTGTGTGTGTGTGTGTGTGTGTGTGTGTGTGTGTGGTCTCCAGGCGTGGCTGGAGATGGGGAACAAGCAGAGGGCCACGGCCGCCACCGGCATGAACGACAAGAGCTCCAGGTCCCACTCTGTGTTCACCCTGGTCATGACCCAGACCAAGGTAACCCACCCCCACCCCCCTCCTCATTGACATTGTGGTTATCATTGTCATGGGGGGGGGATTAGGGTTAGGGTTACTGTTCTCGGTAAAGTTATTTATTTGTCACATACTCTGTATAAACCTGTAATCCGTGAAGAAGTTAGATGGTTAGAACGGTGGTGTGTCTTTGTTTGCCCGCATCAATTGTTTTACCTTTACCTTCATGACTATTTAAGCCTATTTGCATGGTTTGTTTGTTTGTTTGTGTGTGTGTGTGCAGACCGAGTTTGTGGAGGAAGAGGAGCACGACCACCGCATCACCAGCAGGATCAACCTGGTGGATCTGGCGGGGAGCGAGAGATGCAACTCTGCCCAGACCAGCGGAGACCGGCTCAGGGTGCGCCTCGTCCGTCACCTCGCTACGTTGTTCTCTCAGGGCGAGGGTAGCTAGAGTTCAGAGCCGACTGTACTGTACAGCCAACTGCACAAAGAAAGACCTCATTTCTGCAATTTAACTTGAACAACCTGGACAATATGAATACGATATATTGTCCAAAACGTTTAGGTTAGCTAGGTGTGCCATTCCCAGAAAATATGTACTAGTTCATATGCGCAAAAATACATGCAGTGCCTCTTAATTGCATTGAGAAGAACCCTATCAAAAATAGTCAAGACAATGAAGCTAATGTCCTTTTATGGCTCTGTGTTTCCCCAGGAGGGAGTGAGCATTAACAAGTCCCTGCTGACCCTGGGCAAGGTGATCTCTGCTCTGGCTGATCAGGCGGTCAACAGGAAGAGGGTCTTCATCCCCTACAGAGAGTCCGTCCTCACCTGGTGAGAGAAACTCTTCTGTGGCTTCTTGAGTTCACCTTTGGAGTCAGTGTCTAAAACAATGGTTTTACACTCTGTTTAAAATGTTTTCAAATGTTTTCAAATGTTTAAAAGAGTAATTTGACACTAAAGTCACTTGCCGTGGTTTGTAATGGGGAAGTGACACCAATCGGAGCCAATCAGACCAGATGATTGCAGTTTCCCAGTGCTTCATCATTGTGTGGTTTCCCTGGTGTGATGGTTCTTCATCATCAGTGTTTGGATTATCAAAACAATTGCAATCCCCATGCCAACAACACTAAAATCACATTAAAATGTCAAAAGATCGTTTTTATTTAATGACATTTTAACATTCAATTCAAGAAATTAAATGTAGTCTGAAACTTAAATCCTCCCAATTCCCGCCAACATTCTCACCGTGACTTTTGACCCGCAGGCTGCTGAAGGAGAGCCTGGGCGGCAACTCCAAGACAGCCATGATCGCCACGGTGAGCCCGGTGGATACCAACGTGGACGAGAGCCTGAGCACACTGCGCTATGCCCAGCAGGCGCGCACCATCATCAACCTGGCCAAGGTCAACGAGGACACCAACGCCAAGCTCATCCGAGGTCAGAGGTCACATGATGATGATGATGATGATGATGATGATAATAATGAACATATATATTTCTTTTATCGAAAGGGCCTGTATTTTACCACCCAGGTGTGAAGCCGTTTGAATTTCACCTCTCCACGAGTGACATCACAAGTGGGAGTGCCCACCCAGATGTGCTTGATGGTTAGATCAAACTCCAGCACCTACCAGTTTGGTACAGTCCACCATGGGGGTGATCCAGACGGAGCTGGTCTGTCCATCATACATCTGGGTGGACACTCCCACTTGCGATGTCACCAGCGGAGAAAGATTTTGAAATGGCTTGTAATGACTGAATGAATGCTCACACCTGGACGTCAAGTAGGGTCCATTTAAGAGAGGCAATTGGAACTGTAAGGTATTCATCCTTGAGCAAGGTGCCTAACCCCCCTAAATTGCTTTGGATAAAACCTCAATATGAACTATTTCACCACTAAAATGCTAAAAGTGTACATTTTCAGGACATGGCTACGAACCCTGAACCCTTTTGGTGTGCGATGTATGCTTTCTGAATCTGTACTTCCCAGCTCTTCACTTCGCACACTGTAAAGTTTTCACCCTATAGCAGCCTTCTGTAGTTTGTGTTCAGCACTTCAACTGAACTCACCTCATCGCTGGGTCACATACATTAAAAAGTCCAATTACTTCCCCGCCTGTGGGTGATATTGACTTTATTGCATGTCTGTCCATCTCTGTCCTGTTTATTGCATGTCCCCTCTCCACTCTTTGTCTTTGTCTGCTTGTATATAATTCTCCCTCTTCACTCTGTCCCTGTCAGTCTCTCTCTCTCTCTCCCCCTCTCCCCTCTCTCTGTCTCTCTCTCATATCCTGCTGTCTGCCTATCTATCCATCACTGGCTTATTCACCTCCCACTTCAATTAAAGCCTGGCCCTAACCTTGCCTCCGGCCCATATTTATGCACTGTCGGCTGCACATGGCAGCTAACTGTCATACAAGTATTATTTTTCATAGTCAGATTATACTGTCATGTTCCCTAGTGAACACTAGGGGGAGCTCTTGAAGTAGTGTTCGTATTGCCGACCCTAAATAAAACCCATCCAACTCCAATGAAATTAATTGACACCATTTCACTTGTTAACTATGTCTTCAGTTTGTCGTGTTACTTGTACATTATGTAAGGGGACGAGGGCGCTTTTGTAATGAATGATTTACACTCCTCCATCTTCATTCGCTCATTCATGACTTATGTAGCAAATCTTTACCGTATGATGATTTTAAATGAGATCGCTTTTAAATAATTTACCATGATATGTTTGCATTAGACTTGATAGCGTTGACTTTGCTCATCGGATTGGTCTTTTAATATTTATCATTGACAGCCACATCCATTCCTAACTGCTGTAAAACTTTGTGTGTGTGTGTGTGTGTGTGTGCATGCACACGCGCACTTACACTGTTTGCATGTCTGTCTGTGTGCGTACGTGTGTGGGTTTGCATATCTGTCCATGTGCGTACGCGTGTGTGTGTGTGTGTGTGTGTGTGTGTCTCTTGAGTGTGTGTGTGTATCTTTATGTCTGCGTGAGTGTGTTTTGTTGTATGCATGTTTGTTTTGTGTATGCACTTATTGTAAGTCGCTTTGGATAAAAGCGTCTGCTAAATGACTGTAATGTAATGTAATGTAATGTATGCGCACGTCTGTCTCTGTCTGCGTCCACAGAGCTGAAGGCGGAGGTGGAGAAGCTGCGTGCGGCCCAGGCCAGCACCCAGGGCGTGGAGCCAGAGAGGGTGAGGCTGTTCCAGCAGGAGATTGCCAGCCTGAGGACCAAACTCACCCAGCAGGAGAGAGAGATGCTGGAGGCCCAGCGGTCAGCACTAACTGATTTACCTAACTGAATTTTTCTTCATTCATAAAACCACCGCATGCTGGCTTATTGTTAACATACAAGAGGAGTGCCTCAAGAAATATTCGAACAGCACCCCAGTATGAGCATGACGCCCTAACCCTCTACCAGCTCCTTAATGAGCAGCATCTGAATTCACTATAATGCACTTAATAAAAGTGCCTGCTAAATAATACAGTAGTATAAGAGAGACTAGTGGTAGTGGTCTGGTACTGAACGTGTTCCTGTCCTCCTGATCCTGCAGAGCCTGGAGAGAGAAGCTGGAGCAAGCGGAGATCCGGAAGCGAGAGGAGACCAAAGAGCTGCAGGTGAGTCTGTCGCCGGTCACATGACCCTGAGAGCAGGATAGTCTAGTGGTTGGGGTGTTTGACTCTCGGGCCAAAAGGTTCTGGGTTCGAACCCCGGTGTCCACAGTCTAGCCTGCGGCCTGAACTCTATGCTCCATCTTAGCCGTTTCTCCCTCTATAGTTTCCAAAAGAACAAAAACATGCTGACGTAGTCTCACACATTTTATTCTTCCAGATGACACATTTTTGGGACCCTGTTCCCTTTTTTCCTTTTCAATGCATCAGCACATTCGTTCAGTAGTGAGCAGGGTACAGCGTAGTGTAGTGGTTGCGGTGTTTGACCTCCAGCTGAAAGGTAATGGATTCAATTCCCAATGTCCATAGCTTACTCATAGGCATCCTTTAGCAATAACTCTCCTACCTGCTCTTTAATGACATGTATCTGAATTCACTGTCGGTCACTTTGGATAACTGTCTGCTAAATGACTAAATAGTAAATTACATATCACTGAATACAAATAACAAATTCAGCTATGAAAAACAAATACGGTGA
>OMNS01015310.1:3959-15802 GCA_900303225.1 Laemonema laureysi | reverse complement strand
TTAAGGTGTGGATCATTTTCAGCTTGCTTACGTTCGCTTCACAACAATGAAAGTTAGGTAGCTAACCTACTAGGGCAGCTGGCTAAATGACATACAATCTGCCTCACACTCACTCTGACACACACACACACACACACACACACACACACAATAGTTCATACATGGTTAACTAAATGCATGCATAGTTGGATTTTGTATTAAGTTCAAATTGATGTTTTGATAACATGCACTTTATTTTCTTTTTACGTTGCCAACATGTTGGTTTTGCAATTAATATCTTGTATGTCATATGTCACTCTATGTCAGACCGTTTAATTAACTTATCACTGTTATTCAAGAAGGCAGAATGTTTAATTAACTTATCACTGTTATTCAAGAAGGCAGAATGTTTACATAATAAACAGACTTTTGTTTTACATATAGAAAAAAATGTTGTAGTCATTTATAGAAACAGAATTGGTCTACTAATTAGGCTGTTAGGTTTTCATTCACACAAAGTATCGAAAAAAGTATTGTGTGGTATCAGTATCAAATTCATTTTTCAAATGAATATACATACGTCTCTTTTTTGCATTTAATATTTTTTACTTGCATTTATTTCATTCTCAGTCTTCCGTTATATTGAGCAGAGCAATTATAAACAAAGAAAAAACAAAGAAGTTGGAAGGTTGACTAGTTCGGCTGCAGCCCAATGTGGTGCTACAATTTTGGTAGCAAACCTGCCATTTTGTCTGTGCGAACACGCCATATTCCCAGTGAGTTGACACAGAGTACACCTGTACTGACGGAGTGCGAGTACAGGTGTGTGTGTGTGTGTGTGTGTGTGTGTGTGTGTGTGTGTGTGTGTGTGTGTGACCTACTTTTTTGGAGAAGATGTTCTGCAGAGAGAAGCAGAGAGTGGCAGCCAGGGCACTGATGAGACCCAACACGTCGAAGGACAGCTCTGTCACGGTGGCCAGGAGCACTCCTCCGATGATGGGGATGAGGGAGACGTACACCTGAGGGAAGGAACACGGAGGAGGAGGAAGAAGTACGACAGAGTTAGCGCGGGGGGGGGGGGGGGGGGGGGAGCTACGATTCCCCGTTTACTCAGGCAGGACTCCAGATACACAAAGCTGAAGTGAACACACAGGTTATATGTAGGCAGGTGCTCTACACATCCTGTTGGGTTTGTGTATCTGTGGCCTAGTTTGCGAAATTTCCCAGTCTGGGATTAATGAAGAACTCATCTCATCTCGTTGTATTTCTTGGCTTAGGTTCGAAAGCACCAGAGAGAAGAGAAACATGTAGATGTAACAGGTACATTTCCCCAAGAAATCAAATGCAATTTGTAGAACAGCAAGTTAAAAGGACAAGGCCTGCGTCTACTGTATTGTGTGTTGCATTGCCGTGCAATTTCAGTCTTGTCCAAAAGCAGGACAGTTCTGTGGCATTCGGGTTCTGGAGCTACAACGGAACCGATGGCACTCATCCGCTATTCACAAGAAACACAATTCTTGACTCTCTTCGGCATCTCAATGGAAATGCCATGTATAAGAGAAACATACCATTAATTGAACTAGTAGGTTTAAGAGAGACACCCTAGGGACAACGAAATAAATCAATAAATGATTGAAGCGCTGTTTGAGATAAGATCGCTAAAGAGAAGGGCAAGAGCCAGTATAATCTAAACTGTACTATGCTAAAAAATACATATACTTATTTCGCTTTCAATGCGATTACATTTTTTTTGTAATGGATACTCCCAAGACTAGATTTCCCACCCAGTTGTAATAGCTAAAGTGCTGGCCTCTGGGCTATGTTAGAATGTGGAACATGAGAAGATATGACAAGTAGTAGTTTTTGGAGTACAATAGACAGGATACCTTTAGCCTAGTTTTTTCTGCCAGATTGGTCGGAACTTAAATAAGACAGCAGGGACATATTTAAGAGCATACAGACCGACTGTTTAAACTACAGTGAAAGATAACTATGGTTCCCAAAATAGAATTGATTATGGTAAAAACGGATGGTGGTAAAAACAATAATAAAAAAATAAAAATAAAGGAGTTTCTTAATTATTGATATTTAACCTCTACGATTCAAGCTAATAGAATGTATCGACTGGGAACAAGACAAACTCTTACTCAAAGGCTGACTCATTTTGTGCAAATATGGTGGTTCAACCCATTCATGTGCCAACCCTGCAGGCAGAATGCCATGTAGGGACCAAGATTCGATTCCCGAGCTGCGTCCGCACTACACGCCATTCACTCTCCTCTTTAACTTCTCCCTTCCATCTCCACAAAAGGCACAAAGGCTTATACTTAATATATGTGAAGAAAACTAACTTTCAATACTGCAGCCATTGCTCATCTTACTTTAAGTACTCTGAAAGATAAAACCTTCTAGAAGCCCAGTCATTTAGTTAATGATTTAACAGCCATCACATGATCTAGAGAGAGGTGCCAATGACTGCATACAGGCTCTCTGCATATACATGCATGTTCATTCCTTTCAATCAAAACCAGTTGCACACTTCAGTCTATCCATCCATCCTTCCACTACCATCTGCCTGTATGCAACATGTAGAACAGTTGAGACTCTAATAATGGCATCCGACCAATGAAGGGACAGCTTTATTTACTACCAACCCCCCCCGAAGGAACACAACAACAAGGACACGTGCCACATTACAACAACAGGCAAACAAACCTAACCGGACGCCTTTTGACATCCGCTAGCGTATGGATATTAATTCACAACTGCTGCAAAATAAAATAAATACCTCAAGAAGCAAGTGTGCCTCAGGATTCAACCAGCCACTGTGGCTGGGTGATGAACAGGGTTCTCTGTGTGTGTGTGTGTGTGTGTGTGTGTTCTCCTACACAAGAGCACCTAGTCACCTCTCGGCAGCACAAGAGACCACTTCTAACTGTAGTAACAGGAGATGGAGCGCAGGCTCACATTATGCCACATCACCGCCACTAAGCCACAAAAACGCTCACAATAGAATCCCATTGAGTCGCACAAGAGGAGAGTGATGGTGGCGTTGACTCATCGTGACCGCCTCACCTTTGTCGTTTGCTTCTCCTTCATGATAATTCTTGATAGCAGCACGACCCATATTGGCATTGTGGCTTTGACTGCAGAGACAGAAGGCATGGACGTAAGGTTATCTTGAATTGAACAAACAATTTTCAATCCTACAAGGGGGCAGGGTTATGAAAACTAGTAGTAAGCATTACGGAACACCTGCTGTACCTGTAATTGCGGGCATTGCATACATAGTTGATAATGGGTTGACGTGTCTGATCAGTGTGAACAACGTCAGAGCACACCCATGTCAAACATACCACATTCATCATCAGTCATCAATAAGGGATTACTGTAGCATAAGGTTTCTTGGTTTTGGGTGAAAATGCTAATCATTGCAAGTAGCCTAAAAGGAAACGTGAACAACAACAACAACAAAATACACACATTCTCAATGGAAATTGATAAACGTAAGCGGTCCGCTTTGTTCATTTAGGATAATTAATTGGATCCTGTGCAACACTGCGGAAAGTTTCAAAGGCAGGGACCCTCCCCCTAATGTAACCCACTGAGCTCATAGCGGCGCGCTAACGGCAGCTGGTCTAATGGAGTCACGAGCTCTCCAATTAGACTAATTGAAGTCGACTGAACCGTAAACTGTCCTTTTAAAGAGCATTTAGTTACGGAAAATATACATTAATTCACATGGTTGCTGTTAGAAGTTTGGATTGCGTGTTGCCAAATGAGTCTATGCGAACCATAATGTAAACTCAACTGACTAGCATTAGCGGGGCTAGCTGGCATTATACACGGTGGGCAGTACATACACTTTAGGTTTAGATTGAAATTCAACCAGGCGATACTTACCGGTGTGTGCATAGGAAACAGGTACTTTCCATATGCTGAAGTGGGCTGAAACGGAAGCAAAGTATTTCCCAAAAGCCAAGGGGATTATATACCAGCGGAAATATCTGCTCGGCAGCTCGATCTTCGGGACTCCCCATGCCCGTAACAACGGTGGAAGGAAGATGACGATTGAAAATATGTGAAAGAGCGAGACCGTAACGGGATATGGGAATCCATTGAGGATGATCTTGTTCACTACGTTTCCCCCCGAACTCACGGTGTACCAGCACACGCACAGGAAAACTATGCGGACCCCTTCTTTAACTGGGGGACGCTCCACTGCAGCCATCTTCCACTTCGGCTTCTCCGGCTGTTGGGAAGATTGCGAAAGTGAGACGTGGAGCGCGGTGTACGTCACTTCCCATCGACTGCCACAGCACGGAAGTAATCTGGTCTAGGGTCCCATGCTTTTCTCGTGATGCGTATCGGATGGTTCTTTGCGACTACATCTATATGTTTTCATGTCGAGCCTACCCCGTACCGTCGAGCCGGTACAGGGGTCAAAGAACTGTCGATTGCCCCAGGGGCGGACTTTATTTTCGTATTTGTTTTTGTCTGTCTTCCACTTCCCATACAACCCACCGTGACAGCTGACAATTATAAAGTTAGCCGGATATCTTAAAGGTGGGGTATGTCGATCTTGTAGTGTATTTTGCAGTGCCTTGTTGTCGACAATCACCGAGTTAATAAGAGTGGTATGGTTTGCAGTGAATTATTTTTTCTTCGTTTGCAGCCATCTGAAGGGTGTTCACGACATTACCCAGGTGTGTGTGTATTTAGTGCATGCTTGTAATAAACCATGACACCTTTTTTTATGATAACTTAGTCATCGTATTTCTTTATTATTTACCTGTTAGGGGTGTTATGAATACAATTAAACCCAAAGCTGCATTTTCTTATCTATGGATATGGGTAAATACAATAGCTATTGCGAACAATGGTATATGAATTTAACCTAAGGGCCTGAATAAGACCATATCCTCAAGAAGTACTAGTTTCAGAATGAGGTCTGCATGGTAGCATCATGTAGATTAATTTCATAATAGTAAAAAAGACCATCAATTGCAAGGAACAAGAAATACACAATTTCTGCATTTTTTTATTAACACTTATCAACACGTCCACCGAAAAGGACAAAGTAGCAAATATGTTCTCTTGTATTCGACGAACACAAAAGGCTGTTTCTGTACATTCACTAAGGCTCTGTTTTTAGGGAAATCCCAGGTTTCCATAAGGCAAACGATATTTAAAGGAATGGTATCAAGTACATTTTCCAGCATATTATTTTCCATTTTCCTCACAGTACAAAATGCATTATTGTAACATCCTCTGGCCTCCATTTTGAATTCATATTTTACAACCAAAATACCCAGGAAGAGGCAAATACAAAACAAAAACAAAAAAGTGTCACATTATAAAAATGTGTTGTTTTTAGATAATTTCCCTGTATAGGATAGGTTGGTGTTGGCAAAAGAACAGTCTGGAATGTTGCCATCGCATTATCTAATCAAATCTATAATCAAAGAACAAATGTTTCTGCCAAGCCTCAATAGCTTTGTATAGGTAGGCCTACAAGGTAGCGAACAAGTAGAAAATATTTTATTCATATGCGATGGCCACGTTTTTGGTTGAAGCAACACAGACCCTTCCAGCTGAGATTGAATCAGTTTGGTATTGCATCCGTCAAACTGCACAGTCACATACCCTGGAGAAGACAACTTTGTTATTCCTTTGTAGAATTGTTGGGATCTGCCTTCACATTTCAGGATCAACAGGGGAATAAAAAGAAGCAGCACTTGTTGCGGTTTAAATGCTTTTAAAGTTCCTTTACCGGGTATTTCAGGACAAACGTTTATACAGGAGGAGGTAGAGTGTAATGATTTAAAAGTTGCAAATGAATTAGTAGCTTTCAGTTGTGAATGTTTACCAACATGAAAATGGTGCCCAACAATTCTATAAATGTCCAATAATGTCGTCTTCCGAATGTGTGCCAACTGAACTTAACAACCTAATTATTGGGTCAATATTGTTTATGGGTCTCTGGGAACCGGATCTCTACAGTCGTGTTAACCGCCAACTTTTGAGCTGGAAGATTCTGCATAGCCTTACTTTAGTTATCAGCCTTACACAAGACTTCTAAAAAAAAAAAACGTTAACGATGGTGCAGCGAAAGCCATGTCCCATCAACTTGGAGGCCGCTTCCCTCCAATGTGCAAAAGGAGCAGGGAAGGGTTATGAAATGCGGTCAAGACATCCAAACCTTGCCCTTGTATTGGAGACGCAATGGAGGACACCACTTACACCTCTTCGGAAATCGGATGACAAACGACAAACCCGGGTTCCTAGTCCAGACAGACGTATGGCAGTATATTCAGCCGGCTCTCGTCTCCGTGCGGGTCTAAAGATATGCACTCGGTCCAATCGTACCAGTGTTCCTTGGTGTCGTAGCAACCGTTCACGCCGGGCCAGTGCTTGGTGTGCAACCTATGGAGGTCCTCTGTCGTGACGTCTCGGCTGACACCGGGAAAGTCGCTGACGGAGCCCTCCGACGCCACCACGTGCGTCTTCCTCGCCTCTCTGGTGTGGCCCCCGCCCTCCTCCTCCTCCTGCTGCTGCTGCTGTTGTTGTTGCTCCTGCTGTTGCTTCAAGTACTCACTCATGAAGAAGTGGGCCCCGGGAGCCCGAGGAGCTCCCGACGTGGTGAGAACGCTGCTCTGCTGGCTGAGGTAGGACTGGATGATGTCGTTCCTCGACAGCTCCTTCCAGTTGGTCTGCTGGAAGGGGCTGGGCGGCACAGGAGGGGGAGGGGGCGCGGGCGCGGGCGCTTCAGCACGGACCACCTCTGGTCTGGGGCCGCCCCGGTTCTTCTCCTCCCCCCTTCCCTCGGCCTCTTGGCTGGACTCCTTGCTGAAGCAGGATTTGATCTGACCCGTGACGGGGTCAAAGGTCAACCGCCTGTCTTTTAACCTGACCGGTTTGGTGCTGTCATCCGGCGGAGACTGTCCATCTAAATTCACAACGTAATCCTTAGGCCTGTACTTCTTCCTCTTCTTCCTCCCTGGACCGCCCGCGCCCAAACCGCCGACCTCCAAACCTTCCACTTCCTTCAAGGTGGAGGCGGAGGAGGAGGAGCTGAGGTTGTGCTGAGAAGTGGCCGCATTAGGGAGCCAGCCGCCCTGAGAGTCTGCAGCTGTCGTCGTACGCAAGTCGTCCGTGTGCGAGCCTTGAACGCAGACATTTAAAGGCTGTGGAGGAGGCAGTGGTGGCGAGGGTCCTGGTCCAGAGATCTCCATGGACAGAGGGATCCCACCAGCTGCTGCTGCTGCTGCTGCTGCTGCTGTTGTTGTCGTTGTTGTCGTTTGCACTGCAGTCTGTTTAACACCACCAACACTGCTCTCCTGCTTTGGGGTGCGGGGGCTGTGGGAGGACGAGCGGGGGCTCCGGGGCTGACACTGGCCCCCGGAGGAGGCCTGCTCCAGCCTGGCATGCTGCTGTAGTAGTGAGGCCTTCAGCAAGCTGGAAGCGCTGGGCGGAGCCCGGGTGTAGCCCAGAGAGCTGGGGTGAGGTCTCACCGCATTGACGGGGATCTTATTGAGCCGGTCAGCATCCAGGTGTTGGGACGCCTCCTTGTCTGTGGAGGGCGGATGTGCACGAGAGTCCGAACCATCTGTAAACATGTCAGAGCCTGCGGCGGTTCCCTTCAATGACAGCGGTGGCGGTGGTGTGTTTTGGGGTTTGTCGAAGGCAAGCGTCTTGGCCATCTTTGCTGGTAACGACGCTCCATCCTTCGGCTGCTCACATCGGCGCTTTCGGTTACTCGGTTTGTCCACCTTCGGGGAGTTGTTGAAGTCGTTGCGGTTCTTCAGCTCGGGGACCGGTCGACCTGACGGGAGGGTGGGTGGCGTTGGAGTGGAGAGGTCTGCCTTACTGAGAGTAGCCCCTCCGTTGGAAGACCCTGAGGTGGGGGCGAGGCCCTTGGACAACCCATCGGTCTGCCCAGGCTCGATCAACTTCTGCCAGTTACGAAGGAGCTTTTTGGCCCGCTTGGCGAGATCTTCATTCTTGGTCTTCTTCCGCACGTCGTTGATCAGCTTGCCAAGACGGGTTTCCTTGAAAGACATCAACAATCAATCGACACTCAATCAACTATAAGATGATATGACATCACTCATTTTCAGCCAAAAAAAATAATGTACATTGTTGGCAATTATTTATTTTTTTAAATTACCTACCTCCAGTGCCTCTTTGGTAATGGGATATTTCTCCAAATATGAAATTACTTCCATCACTGCCACCATGTTGCATATCTGCTGAAAATACAAATTATATTATGTATACAACTGTAACAGACCTAGATTTAAACACACACACAGCATAATTACATTGGTATGGTTCAATAATCAAACTCGAGGAAAGGGGCAGAAAATAATTTGCATTAACTTTCAAATGTGCACCTGCCTGTAGATCTTTGCTTTTTTAAACACACTGGTTTCAGAAACGTTATGACAAATTGAGAACGTATGCAAATGTTGGCCAAAGGGAATACCAGAACCCCCAACATGATAGAGGGTATGTATTAGTGTGTACACAATGTACATTTAAATTAGAAGAGCCTATATGTATCAAATACCTCAGAAATTGTAAAGGTGACCCTTGAGCATTGGCATTTGATTTAGGACTAGTCATCCTCTTAAAAAAAAGGAGGGTTCTGTCAAGGGGGAAGGTCAACCATTAACAAGAAGTTATTGTTAGTTGCGAAAGCAACACGGTTTGCACTCCTTTGGCTAATTCCGATATCTCCTTTGACTAATTCCTACGTAAACGTCTTTGAAATAACATAGTATTGAGCAATACGGGCGGTCATTAGAGAAACACCAGCGTGCATATCCATTAAACTGTGCAGGGATTGGCAGTGTACGCGGTATAGTGAGACAATCTAAGTATTGTACAAGTTGACAGCGGTCCCTCAGCAAGTTCCATCTTAGTTGATGATGACTGACTAAACTCGTTCCTTCCCAAAGCATTCTTAACATAAACATTGATAAAAAGGTAGAAGACAATTAGCACTTTATGACCCGCAAATACACTCAATCACTCACTACGCTGATTAGCTACAGCTAGTTAGCCAGGTCGTGATTAGGAACATGACATTACTTCTGAGTTACTTGTTGATGCTATTCTGTCAACCCTTCCGATGTGAAACGGGACAAATAAGGCGTATACTTTCCCCGTCGCTTCGTTTAATACTCAATACTTACATTGCTTTGGCCATCGATGGCCTGGACCAGCCGGTCTCTCATGAGCTGCGGGGTCGCCGTAGCTGCTGTCATGCCGGGCAGCGGGTCTAGACGACAGACTCTCCCCCCAAAACACACTCCGGCTATGGAGGGTGACGAGCCGACACTCACTCGCCTAACCAAAGCTGCACACTATCAAAATAAGCACCATGTTTTATGGTGCTTATTTCCCCGCTGTGGACGTCGATGCCGCTTATGATTTGTGATTCCTCTGTAAATGACAGTGTCGTCTCTTTGAGCTCGGCTACCCATGGACTGGTAGCCTACAGTCTGGCCTCCTCCGCAGGCTTTTCTATGGCAGTCAGACAAAGCATGCCGGGAAAACGTACGTAACAACGCTTCATCTGTGCGTGAGTGCGCACCACAGGCACGGCTCTGTTAGGATTTGAAGCGTTCCTATAATAATACATCTATGGTTATAATATACAGTCTGTGGTGTTGAAGCATATCATACAAATGCAAAAGTAGTAAGCAGACAAGAGTAGAGAGAATATTTGCAGTTAGTGGCAATATAAATTATTACATTTAAATATTTAATATTTAATATGTAATAAGGGTTTTGATTCGTTTGGAAGTGGTTCGCGTTATCACATTGAATGTGATGTTTTATTTTAGATAGCAATAATTAAGTGAATTGCTCGTTTTCAGTGTAAAACTTTATTATAAAAGAAAGTAATAACACATGACGATATGTTCCAGCAATGTCCATCCACATGCAGAAAAGTTTATTTGAAGTAATTGAGATAACTAAAAAGCAGTTTGCGGTAAATGTCTTTGAGTCAGTCACTGTTACTACAGAACAGGTAACTATACAGTAACATAGAGGAGTGAAAAAGATAACTTTCCAAACACTGAGTACCTAATTTCGGTTTTCGACATAACAAGGAATTGCAATTGGTTTGCAGCCTGTCAAACTAGGAAACAGGTAGAGGAGCGATTAACCCATTACAGATCACATTTAGCATACATTTGTCAACTGATTTTTCAACTTCAAACCACTTTAAAGGAATTTGTCTGTTGCGAGGAACACACTACTTCACATCTGCTATAGAGACACATGCCTACACCACATACGTAGCCAGGCCACCTAAAAGCCATATTCAGAGCTGGAATAAAAACAAGGAAGTCCAAACATAACCAATTTTATATGTCTGTCTCACATAGAAGACAAAATAAATATTGATTAATGAAGTATTGCACAATGCATGTTACAAAGGAAAACAGTAGGAAGTTAAATTTAAAATGGCCTAAATGAAAACAGGGTCTTGGGTCGATCAGCGTGTTAGTGTTGCAGTCTCCGGGTAAAGCCATCAAGAACCAAACAATCTGGGGAGGGAAGAGTGACAATATTCTCAATTCAAACATTCACTCAATGAAACCTTTTGTATTTGGGTGAGATTGTCATATAATATGCAATAACTAACATGTTTGATCTGTAAGTTGCATTCATTAGACTTCAACAAAGGTGTGTATGATATCGGATTAGTTTGGGTAGAAGTTAACCATACTAACGAGGTTAATTCCCTCATCTGGTCAGGATGCTAGTAACCATTATAGCATGTGTATAATTCAATATGACAGCCCTTCTCCTAAACATTTTCACAATCAAACAAAAACATTGATGAGGTTAATATCTAACCTGGTCATTATGGTAGTAACCTAAATAACATATATAATGCAACATAATAGACTCCTAAACATTTTCACAATCAGCATGAAAATATTGATAGGCAGGCCTATAAGGTTAAGAATACTCACATGACCATACAGAACATTATGAAGATGTTCCACAATGCAATGAAGACTCGAAAGTACCGCAGACTGAGCAGAAACTCTCTAATATTGTCGCCTGTAACACACATTCACAAAAGGCGTTTAAAGGTCAGTATTTAAAATATGCATGTACACAACACTTAAATATTTAACCTTTCTCCGTGACAAACGTAGGCCTACCCGTTTTCGGTCCGCCGCCTTCATCTCCAAATCCCTGGGACTCCTTCCTCTTGCTGTAAAACAACGCATGAATCGCTTAACTATTAGTCTGACTCCACAGTGCAAAAATAACCATCGTGACATTTGACAAACGGCCGATGACAACAACATAAGTATAATTGGTAGTACTCACAGTTTAAAATTCAACACAGCTCCTGCGTTTATGAGAAGGGTCCTAAAAACAAGGCAAAAACAAGGCAACACATTATTTAAGTCGTGCTGTTTGACAAGCAAGTGTTACTTCGATAGATAATAATGGTGAAGTGGCAGCAGTAAGCCTTTGGTTTGCCGATAAAACCAAACAACACAATAAACATCAACACGGGTACAAAACATAGATAGTTGGTGTAAATAAAAGACGGCGTTATGAACACAAATGTACTTATTTACCCGAATATCAACAGATCTCCGATCATTTTGTCCACATCACACAGATTCACAATATCCGCTTCCGCATACGCAACACGTAACTGGCCAATAGCAGGCGCTTCATAACCTCAACCCGCAGACAAAAACCCAAATACAACGCAGGCTCAGAGATAATAACAATAAAATAATAATAACAATAAAAAAAATACAAATAATAATAATAATAGAAATAATAAAACGTGTATGTCAATGAAATAAAAAAAA
>OMNS01015262.1:1307-16211 GCA_900303225.1 Laemonema laureysi | reverse complement strand
GGGGGGGGGGGGGAAACCTGCTCAAGGACGTGGGAACGCGAAGGTGGCTTGTGGACACTGGGAGTCAAACACCCGAGCCACAACACTATCCTACCCCTGACTATAATAATAATGATAATAATAATGATTATTATTCCAGAAGGAGTGCATACCATGAGGGGCTTCCTGACATTGAAGGGCTGTTCGGGAGGGGGCACCCTCCTTGGACCATGGGCGAAGGGTGGCCTCTGTTGGAACATGGGCATGAGTATGTATAGAATCATATATACGTGATGCATTGTGGACGTCCTGGTCCTCAGGAAGGTCTAGAGCAAGTTAAGTTACTAGTTTTTCTATATATATTTTTTTATAAATAGTTTTTCTGAAACGTTACAGTAGAAAAACGTTGTTGTTCCCCATATCTTACTATGTAACTAGGGCGCCAATCCTGCACATAGGTTACAACATGCCTGCTAGAATGAGCATATTAGGGCGTTCACGTGCCAACAGCCCCAGGTTGCAATGACACCGTTTTCTGTCGAGTTAATTTGTGAGAATGTCAAATTCTGGCACGATCTGAACAACGGGTTCTGACCTGGGTTGGTCCTGGTCCTGGTTTCCTGAAAGACCGGTCGTATCGATGGCTCTCCAGTGCAGCATCCAGCGGCCTGAACAAAACACACATAAGAGCAGTTCAGGGTGGTTGACAAACAGCAGCAACAGTGCATTTACCCAATAATGGATGAGCCTGTGGCTGGCCCAGGCCTACGCATGGTGAACCTACCTAATAGGCCTCTTGTCTACGTAGGGTCGCTCTACGAGCGACGGCCTGGAGCCGTGAAACTTGGAGAAGCGCTTGACCGACGAGACTTCGGAGTCACAGGTTTGATCTGCGAGAAGGGGAGTAGAATAGAACAGAAGCAGGCGATGGATATTTGTATCCATCGTCAAGAAGTGGGGCGGAAGGTCTTGGGATTGTGGCCGTGTTCTGGTGGGTGGACCTACCGGTGGTGGAATGGGGGCTTTCGTCCCTGAGGGGGGAGCTGTCCTTGGCGCTGGACCCGGCCTGCCAGAGAGAGACCACCACCAGGTCCGACGGCAGGGGTTTGTCCGGGGGAGAACAGCTGAGGCAGAGTGGTAAACGTGTCAGACATATACATACACAACCTATATCGTTTATACTATTTAGAATACATCAACTTAGTTTAATCTAATGGAACGGTAACAAACATTTGTCCAAAAACATCGTTTTGGATTTCGTTTTAACTGTTTTATTTATTTTTTTAACCCTCAGAATACATTCTTGCCATTCATCATAGCGAAACACGTGGGTACTTACGAACAACCATGGACTCCCCATGCGTCGTTAATCCTACAGTACACTCACTCAACCTGAGACGATCTCCTGTCACTCAGCCATTGTAACAGTAGGCACGCTGTAGGGCGTTTACTGATCTCCCTCTCAGTGTTGGACATCCTCAAGTCTTCCGTCACTCCTTGTGTGTGCGCAATACAGAGACGGAGAGAATCCGAGGTGGGTACCAAGTTGGACCAGTCACTGGTCATGGTGGAGACTCTTCGTCCGGTTGGTCAGCGCAGAGGCTGCGATGATTGATTCCCATTTTAAATTGGAGACCAGAAGGGGGTATGGCATGGCTGGGAACTGGTCCTGCTGGAGAGATCTCGCATCAGCGTCTGCCAGACGCTTTAGTTCTTCAGGCGTTGTCACGTCAAAACCTGCGGTTGTTGTTGTTTTCTCATAAACAGCCGTTGTTTGAGACCAAGTGAAACTGCATTGTTGCCTCTGCCTTGTGACGCACTTCCAAATAAAATGGGGCGGAACAACGAGGGAGGGGTGCTTACCGATTGGTCGGCGACAGCTTGAGTGGCTTAGGGACGGCCCAATGGTGCCATTAATATGATTTGTTGTTGAAGTGTTAAGTCCGGCTGGCAGAGAACTGGTGACGCCGTCACAAGAACACCTCGTAGGGGAATTAGCGTGACATGGTTGGTCCACGCTGTCCTTAAGGGCCTACGTTTCCATGATTATTTTGGGTCTAAAAATCAAGACATTTGGTCAGGTTTTAGAATGACGTGTGATTTATCATTACAGCGACACAAGCATGCCATCATCTTCGTCCTCTTGAAATATTGTCGAGATGGAACCTCATCCAAGGACTCCTGTCCAATGGGAAGGGACTTCTTGCGATTATGTTGAAAACCGGAGAGAAAAAACTCTGGGATTACATTAGAATCAGAGGTTGCTTATTTACTGGATGAGTATTAAACTTTAGTCGTTTGACTTGACCGGATACCAAACGGCAGCACCTATTGAAAAGCTCGAAGTTGTTGGCAAATGTTGCATAACTTCAAGGTCCGCGTTGGTCTTCCGCTTATCTTATCACCACATTTGAAGTCGAAGCACTTGGTGTCCAAAGTTCACCGTTGTACACGTCTTCATCCATCTAGTTGTTTGCATGTCTTGGGTAGCGTTGTTCTCCAGGATCATACGGTCACCGGGGGTCGGTCCCTTCAACAGATGCATTCCTCCAGTCTGAAGTGCTCCTAGACTGCCAATATTGGCAGGAGATACATGTCCCCCACATGTATGCATGTAATGCCTTCTCTAGTACTTATTTAGTGTAAAACTGCCACCATTTTCTTAGGTTTTTTTGGGGGAAGGAGGGTTGAAGTATTTAAAGTCCTTTTCTCACAACAGGTTTTGTTTTTCATTTTAAGATACTCAACTTATACGGCACCGTTTTTTTATGAAGGCAAATATTTGTTTAGGAATGAACCATGAAGGACATTTGTGTGGCTGTTGTATTCTTCATTTTCTCAACGGCTGGGAATTTTGGTATCTGTTGCGTGGAATTTTTCTTAAAATGACCAAATGGCGCAGATCGTTGAAGGGTTGTCGAAGGAGTTAGGTTGGTAGTTGTAGGCAGGGGCATTGACGCATCTTGACTGATCGAAGCGGGAACCTCTTCTTCTATGATCCAAGCCTTTCGGTTCTGCGAGCTACGATCCTCTTCATTCCCATTCGGTCGTGTGACAATACAGTTATGGGTCGGTTGCAACATTAGCCTTCAGTTCGACGTCACTCTCCTCTTCAGAACATCTCTGATGTCTTTGCACACTTGATCTCAGGTGCACCTTTTCCGGTCACTGTGTGACTGATCCGTTAGCGTTGCTTCAACACACGCAGACGTTAAGGGGGCTGGTTCACTCGAGGCTAACATAGCGGCTTCTCTTCAGTACATTTGGGGGGTGCATATCTCAGTGAAACCCCTCGTACCCTTGACCCGTGGGGGAGGCCATTCGAAACGCACCACAAGCTGGTTTCAAGCAAGCGCTTCATTCTTGCACATCATTTAAAAGATCTGCATGATATTTTTCCCTCGTTTCCACAGTTGGCACAACTTTTTGACATGGTTATGTGTCTTCACAGCCCAACCCCTTTATCAAGCCCCTGCACTGTGCAATAGGAGTATACCATACCTGCGTGTGCTCACAGACCGCCGGGACTCCACCTGTTCACTCTCCGTGTCAGACCCTTTGGGGGACTTGCTCTCCCTGCTTTCCTCTTTGCTCGGGGGCTCCTGCGGCTTTATCCTCCTGAGCTCCAGGTTCCGCAGTGGCGCGGCGTCAGCCTGGAAGCGCTCCTTCCGGCTGGCGAGGATGGAGCTGGAGCTCCCCCTGGCCTCGGGGTCCTCGCCCTGAGGCTTGTCGGGCTTCGGAGGAGGAGGCGGGGGGCCCCCCGCCCTCCTTGCGACGGGGGGATGCCCTCTCATCGGCCGGCCGGGCGGAAACGGGCGTCTCCTGTCGCCGCAGAGCACCGGCGGCCTGCAGCCGAAGCCCATGGGTGCCGAGAAGAGGCTGGGCCGCCCTCTTCGGGCCAGTTTGAAGTGGCCGTGCTCCAGCGGGGCTCCTGCAAAGGGCTCACTGAGATCTGGCAACCTCCTTTTGCGAGGTAATACCACGCCTAGCCTCTCCCGGGGGCCGGCGTGGAAGGACGAAGAGGATAATGGTGCAGGAGATCTATATGGGGGCGAGTGGGAGTGGCTTTGCTGTGCCTTCTCCATGAGGGGTCTGTTCCCTTCCCTCTCCACCTCCCCACGCAGCCTCCGGGGGTCCTGCTCACCAGACCACCTGCACATCCATCAAACAATACAGAAATCATTACAACGGCAGATCCATGGCCACGTGTAGCGGGAGACAGACATTTAACCTTTAACCTCTACTTGCTGCCCTCTCACCATAATGCCAGGATTGTATGAAACTCATTAGGAGAGAAACGCTTTCATTCAGTAATTACAGCAATTACAGTGGCTCTTCTCAGTAGCTTCTCTGTAGCGCCAGCCCGTCTCCAGGCCTACCCTTTAATTACCCGGGACGTGGGCCAGAGCAGAATACATTACTACGGCCCTCCCCTTTAAACCTTCACCCAGCCCAGCATGGGGCCGTACTTTTGTACCTCTCTGGATAGGAGTTTCTCCTCTGAAACTCCCTGGGTTTCCTCTGAGGGCCAGGGGGCCCGTACTCTCCATTGTGCTGATGGGAAAACTCTCCGTCTCCAGCCCAGCGCTTTGAGCCGTGAGCTGGGTGATCACTCTGCCTCTCCCGGGGACTGTAGTGTCCCCTGGGATCCTGGTTGCGTTGCACTCCGTGGGGGCCCCCGGGGTGACTGTTGGGGCCCCTGAAGGAGCCTCGGTAGGGGGCCCCTCGGTACGGGGCCCCTCGGTACGAGGACCCCGGCCTCCGGTCGGCCGGGGACTTGTTGTAATGCCAGGGTGAGGGGGACCTGTGGCCTGCGTCTGAGGGGCCCTCGCGGTTCGAGAGACCCCTGTGGCCAGGGGAGGCGCGTGGGGGGCTGTGTGGGGCAGGACGGTGCTGGGCCTCGGGGGGCCGGTTGGGTCTGGACGGGGACAGCCTCCTGTGGCCATGGTGGGGGTCCATTTGGTGGGAGTAGGATGATTGGAAGGAGTCCTGGTGCTGGGGTCTCCAGCCGCCATGGGCCGGCTCCCTGCGTTCTGCCATCAGCGGGGTTCGCTTGGTGAAGGGGGGTCTGCTGCCTCTGACCCCTCTGAATCCCCTCCAGCTGCGAGGAGCCTTCCCTGCGTAGTCCGGGCCGTCTCTCCTGCTGAACTGATCGTCCCGGGGCACGAAGGGGGGGCCATTGTTGTAGGGCCTGCTGGGGGAAAAACCACCAGAAAACACAATATTCACGGTTGAAACACAGCACACGCGTTTATACTCAAATATGCACGTGATTCAGAGCTTCTAGTGCTACATTATTTATAGTATTATTATTGGACAAAATAAATACCTGGACTTGAAACGTGGGGGTCCAAACTGAGGTCGGACCATCGTTGGTGGTGGACAACGTAATCTGTAGAGAAAATGGATGTTTACATGTTAATTAAATGCTCCATACTTTCTAACGCCCTAAAGAGTTAAATTAAAATGAGTATGCGTAAAACGCAGTAGGACACCATGGGCAAAATAATTATGCTCAAATAATTACATCACGACAACACAAGATCAAAACAAACCATGGTTTTAGCACAACCAACCAGCAAAAACTCAAAAACGCAAATCATTCACAGGCGGAAAAGTGGGGCAGGAAGCGTAAGGCTTGCATAACCTACAGTACAGTCCACACGGATTCACGCACACGCCTCTGAACTGAACCCTTTGGACGCAATAACAAGTAAACATCCAGCGGCTTCGCTCTGGACCTGCAGCTGGGTCGTGTCCAATGCAGGGCACGGTCAGATGTTTCCTCCTTTGGCATTTCAAGTCAGGCCTCGCCCTGCATGCGCCACAGCCGACGCGTTCTGTGTATTGTAGGCCTATCGATGTAGTGATTTCTCTGATCATACCCAGGGCTTGGGTGTAACCGCGAGTCGATTAAATCAAGATATCAATTCAACCCACGCCAGCAGTTTCTGTTTTTAGTACAGAGAGCGAACCTTAGTAACCCGATAGGATTTGGCTCTGTATTGATTCACCATTAATACAAGCACTTAACACAGTTTAAATCCTTGATCTTCAAGTTGCAATCTTTGCCACTACGTATAATGCACTATAAATAGACGACCACGTCTAAATGAGTTACACACACGGACATGCAGGCGCGACGGTCAAAACAGTAAACTTGACGTTAGCGTGTTGCTAATGCTACACGGCGGTTCTACTTGTTCCGCGAACGTCTAACGACACCGATGCATGTTATATACAACACACGGCGTTACATGCGTGCACACAGAACATTTGCTGTACAAAATGAGAATTACATACCCCTGAAAACCCGTTGTTTAGTTGAAGGCTTCCAGCGACACTTGGGATCAGCGGCTGGCTTGCTTTCGTTGTGAGTTAAGTTGGTTGCTTCTAGAGCAGCTGCGAGGCGAGGCGCCGCCTACTGGCGTGGAGTGGTTATCACAGCGCCCTCTTACGTATTACTGTAGCCTACTTTAAGATAATACGTCCACAAAAATAAAAATACGAATAAATAAGATGATAGTCCTATACTGCTACCATGTGCTGCTGTTTCACAGAGGCCTCTACAAGGTTCCTCAAACAGCTGCAGCAGTAAAGACTTACAACAACAACAACAACAACAACAGCTACTCGCTAAATCCAACTGTCGGTGTCATTTACTGGGTTGCCTGCGCATTTGAATCCCAACAGTCTACACCAACGGAGGAGAATCGTCATCTGTGACTATAGTTACAGACCATTGGAGGAGAAACATACTATTTGAACCTGGTGATTAATTCTAAACCAAAAAATATATATATTTCTATCATGATTCAAAAGCAAATAATTGAAAGTGCTCGGAGAAAAGTTATTCAATTTGATGTACTATAGCTGGTACCTCCGAAACAAGTTTCATTTTTGCATTTCCATGTATTCTCATATAATTTTATAATGTCACAGGTAGTTGGAGGTCAACCTTCAGAAGAAAAAACACACAATGCAGTCTGGATTTCAGCTTTTATTGAGCCAGACATAGTAGCATGCTACTCATGCACAGGGTGTCTACAGTTGTTACATGGGTTACAGATATAAGGAGATTTTACTTGTTGTTTCTAAGATGTGTACTGTGTGAGGACTACCATCGATGTATTTACTTTAAACCCTGAATGTATGTCTATATATCGGCTAAAATAGTTGGGTAGGTAATATGGCTATTTTCTGGATAAATGTAGTGTAGGGTTTTTAATGGACTCCATATAACAAGACAAACTTCTGCCAGCTCGGTGCCAGTCGTTATTACAGTGGATGGCACAGTCTTGATGTGTTTAAACCCAGTCTCAGATGTTGCTACGTAGCCCACAGGCTCAGCTATGGCTACAGACAGATAACACATTAGAGAATACGGCAACACACTTGATTGTCAACATCCTGAAAACTATAGGGAATAGAATAAAATCTCAGAGACACCCCAAAAATGACTAGACTATATGGCAAATGACATCACTGTGTTCGATTCCACTGTCTGTTTTCCAGTTTACACTGTGAAAGCGTGTTATGAGTGTTATGTTATGAGTACACAAAACTAAACTATTTCACTAAAGTCTAAATCGTACACAGAGCCTCTTTACGAAGTCCTCCACAAACATGGACATAACATGGATATTTGGGGGTAATAGTAGCAAATAATTGTTTTTACAGCAAATACTGAGATACTGATAGCTAAGATACTCAGAACTTTAGAGATACATTTGTCTTTGATATCGATCCTCCCTGAACTGCTGGAAACGAGCAGTTAGTAGAATAGTTGAACATGCAAAATAAAAGATGTTTTTCTCAACAGTATTTGTGGCTCAAGAAACAAAAACACAGTCGTGGCATTTATGTAAAACAATCATGTCGTCGCATTACAGAATGTGAATAGATCAGGGTGAAGAGGTTTTCTAGCGAACAGAACCGTCAGCGACAGGAAGGTGAATAAAACATTCTTGATTGGAGGTAACAACTCCCCTAACGGGGGCGTCGCCGTTTTGCTGAGCATCTAAGCGTTAGCCGATCACAGGCCTGACTTCATCTCAACAAGCCGTCTGAGTGGGCCGTGGATCCGCTGATCAGATCAGATGGATTTTAACACGTTTCCCTCGCTACCACATGCGTGCTTAGGAGGAGCTAGAAGGTTCATTAAGAGCTAAGGAAGTATCTGAGAAACGTAGCCAATCAAGGGGGGTGGGCTGGACGTGCGCCGCGTTGCCATGCCTGTCTGTCTCTTTTCTATTTTATGGGTTTGACAAAGAATGTGGACAGATAAGCGCTTCAGGCAGCCTGCAGGCCGGCCCTGGAGCAGCCTCATCCCTCAAGACAGGAGACTGGATATTACAGCAGAGGTGAGCAGGGAGAGGAGGTTGGAGTGAGTTGTGTTTTCTAACATTCTGGATGAGTAAAAACACAAGAAACATGTTGTTGTCTATCTACCCTTGTCTACCTTGTCACACACACACACACACACACACACACATATTCCTTACATTATGTTTCAGCGGTACATTAATTACTCCACTCTCATAGCTGACGTCATGTGATACCGGGTCAGAGGTCAATGCGCTGATCTTTCTTGTGAAGAAGAAAGACAACATTCGCTCACTCATTGGACCAAACAAACAACAAACAACTGTTCTCAATCTCTCTCTCTCTCTCTCTCTCTCTCTCTCTCTAAACTACTAAATACTTTCAGTCCAACACCATAAGAGATACCTGAGCCTGTGAATAGATTTCCGTGTACACACACACACACACACACACACACACACACACCCACACACAATAGACCTAAAAGACCTCTACTCTGCTCTACTGGATGCTGAGTTTCTTGGGTGATACGACTGAAGACGTGGTGGAGGTGTGAATGGCTTTGGACTCGGCCAGGGGGCTGACCACGCCCTGGATCAGGTTCTTGTTGAGGTCTCCTCCGTGGCCGTCGGAGGTGAGTCTGGAGTAGGCCGCGGTGCCGGTCAGGTCCAACAGGTCCTCCATGGCACAGCTGTTGGTCACACCGTGGTTCTGCGTCTCGTTTATCGGTGAGAACTCGGGGATGGAGATGAGTTCCTCTTTGGACACGGGGCTGAAACATTGAGAAGACGTTGTGTCCCCTCAGGTTCAGCCAAACCCCGACACAGTTTCATACTCTCCTGGATCAACCATCCAAGGTGACAACCAGCTGGTCCCACTTAGTCTGGGATCATAGATACCATACCACTCTCATATTACAGTGATTATAACATAATGGTTGGCATATAATCCTAATGCCCCTTTTCTTTCAGTATACCATTGTTGATGAACAAATATAATCAAGTTAAACTGTTACATATTATAATATTCACCAGTACGATATCCGATAACGTAATAGAGTTGTAAGGTGTAGCACCATCTGCATGGAACCAGAACCATATCCTTATATCTACCAATGGTGAGATGCTCATATAACCAGGACACGTCACCCTCCTCCTGGATGCTTCACCGGGGAGGTGGTGGTTCTCACCTGACTTCCATGGACTGGACCTCGTCCCCAGACCCTGGGCCCTTGACCTCCAGCGGCTCCAGGGTGACGGTGGGTAGCGTGGGACGTCCCACCGTCAGCAGTGTGAGAGGTGCTCTCTTGGCGTCCTTCTTCTCCCCTGACCCCCCGTGACCCCTGCGCTCAGGGGTCGACGCCCCCGGACCGGTCCCCTCTACTCCGACCCCATTTTGTTTGCCGACCCCGGCGGCGTTGGGTTGGTTTTGGTTCTTCGGGGGGTTCTCCTCGTGCCTGGTGTTCCCGTTGGTAACCACGTTCTCTCGTTGGTGTGCTTTGGCTTGGTCTTGCTTCGGTGGTGCTTTGTTTGTTGGGCTTCCCTGTGCGACGTCTTTCTCCTCGGGTTTGCGATTGACCGCCGGCCTTTCTTGTTCCTTCGCGACAACCTTCTTCGGAGCTTGAGCGTCCTGGACTGCACTGGCCGCCTTGGGGTTCGGCTCCTGTTCCGGGACGTTCTTCACAGAACTCTCCTGCCGATGAACGCCGCTGGCTTTGACCTCCACACTGGTCGGCTCCTTGAGCATCGGCGTTGTGTCCGTCTTCGCCTCCTTCTTCGGGGAGCCTTGGTTCTTCATGGCCTGGGCGGCCAGCTGAGCTCTGACCTGCAATGTGACCTTTTGGATGGCTTGCTCGTTCGCCATGTCACTCGTGTGAACGTCGGCCCTTAGCTCCCCTGCGGAGAACAAGGAACATAGAACACAGCATTGTGCCGACCTCCCCTCCCTCACAGAGCGAGAGTACGACACACACCTGTCCAAGGACATCTAGAGAACAGGCCATTTCACTCATGCGTCCCGCGTGTAGCGTCTATAAATACCTCCAGTCATTAGCTCAGTGCCTGAGGTGCCCTGCGCTGAGCTTCAAATACAAGATAAGATGCCATTTCTCATTAATGGAGTTGGGAATAAACTCCTTTCCTTTTATTTAGAAATGGCGAGTAGCGGGGGGAAATTCACATCAACACGATTGATAATATCTTGAGTATATTATTCATATGCTGTGTGAAAAGTGGCATCATGCGGTTTCATTGAAACGGAAACAAAAAGAACACCAGAAGCTCAGATGTTGCACTAACCAAGCACAGCCAACAGCAGGAAAGGAACCTTCTGGACATGCTCAAATATGGCAAAAAGGGATCCGATGTGGAGCCAGCGTTTATCGGTATTATAGTTCAGAGGAGGAGGAGGAGGAGGGTCGGAGGAGGAGGAGGAGGAGGGTCGGCGCAGGCAGGAATAGCTAGCTAAGCGACAGCGGTGTGGGCGTCGACCGAAGGACTTACTGTACCTGGAATCACCTCCAGATGTCCCTCCTGATTCAATACGGAACAGAGGCGACGTTGCAGTAATTAGGACACAAAAACCAAAGCGTATGACCAACTGTAAGAGTTTAATGTGGACATTTTACAAAAAAAAACACCAAATAAATGAAAAGAGAGCCAACACAACACATCGAAGCAAACACACCACAGGGCGGCCATCTTGGCTCTTGGCGCCAACGTTACGATTCAGCAACGTTCAACCCCCTCTCACAATACCTTCAAGTCTGCCTCTACCTTCCTGGTTCTCTTCATGATCTCCTCGATGCGCTGTTGAACCACACAAGGATATTAAGTTACAAAGAAAAAACACAGACACACAATGGAGGTGTTGTTGGCGTGTTGTGAGTCTGATGTCCTGCACCTTCTTCCTGAGTTGTCTCTCCTCCTCCTCTTGGAACTTCTGGAGCTCCCGGTCCTGCCGCTGGCGCTCGGTCTCCTCTCCGTCTTGCTCCTTACATTTCTCTTTCTGTTGAAGGACAGACGACGGCGGTTGCAGTTACAGGCAGACAGACGGAGGGTGACAGACAGACAGACAGACAGACAGACGTTGGGGCTCAGTTTCACTCGTCGTTTCAACACAACTTTTGGGACACATTTACTGTCAGTCCCAGATCGGATCCCGGAGCCAGGTCATATTGTCACGTTGTGATCAGATCTTGAGTGAGGACACGATCTGGACATGATGAGGACAGATAACTGGCAAGGACACTATCTGGACATGATGAGGACAGATAACTGGCGATGTCATTAAAACCACTCTAACCACTCTCCGTGTCCTGAATAGGATGCTACCTCGAACATGAAATGAAATAAACGTTCAAAACTGCATGTAAGATGTTAGAGCATGAGCAGAGCATTGCTTCTGCAACATACAGACAGACAGACAGACAGATGGACGGACAGATGGAAAGACAGACAAACCCTGACCTCCTTCTCTGCCTGGCTGAGCAGCTCCTTCTCCTGCTCCTCCTTCTGTCGCTTCTTCTCCTCTTCCTCTCTCTGTCTGTGGAGTTCCTCTAGTTTCTCCCTCTCCAACTTCTCCTGCCGAAGCCTCTCCTGGAGCTCCTTCCTCAGCTTCTCTGTCTTCAGTCTGGTTGAGACAATAGTATCATATAATACATATAACAACATATAATGTCTATCCTGTCTTTAAATCAATCTGTAGATGTATTGTCTGTGTTTTCTGTTGTATCTGTCAATAAAGTTTGATTGAATGACACACACACACACACACACACACACACAGTGTAAGTGAGTCTCACCGCTCCTCTCTCTCCTGTTGCTGTCTCTTCTCTTCCAGTTCCTTCTGCTCTCTGGCCTGTCGGCGGCGCTCGGCGAGCAACCTGGACGCCTCCTCAGCACTCGTCGTGCCGGCCGACGCCTTCCCTGTGGGTGTCGGGCCACCCACGGGTGTCACTGAAAAAGTAATTAATGATTAAGTTATAAAAAATATCCGTCCTCATCCTCATCCTCATCATCATGGTGTTCGACTCCCGGGTGAACGGTTCTGGGTTCAAATCCCAATGGTGACAGCCTACCTGTAGTAGGCAGCCTGCTCCCTCATATCATGAATCTGAAATTCACTGTAAGTCTCTTTGGATAAAAACATCTGCCCAATAACTAAAGAGTAAATAACATTGATTTAGCCTCAATGATACCTGGGTTAGAATCACCCATCAAACGTGACTCACCCTTATCTGAAGTGTCATTCGCTGAGCTCTTGCTGGTCCCAGCGTCGACCAGAGGCTTCTCCTTGCTTCTGTCTCCCGCTTGTACAGGAGAAGGTTCCGGGCTCTCCGCACTAGCGTTCCTCTTCACGGCGGCGTCCATTTTGGAGTCCTCACAGTGGCCGCCGCCCCTCCTTGATTTGGAGCATCTGTCGCCGTCGGTTACAAGGTTAGACTGGTGTCTTACGGGGGACGGGGTCTGTTGGCGCGCTGAGCAAGGAGACCCCGTTCTCATCTTGGGTGTCAATCTGCGGAAATGACAAAAAACAACAAGTTATCGTCAAATGATTACTAGCTTAACCGCTATGCATCATGGGATATAGTGCAGACATATGTGTATGTCAGTGGTACACATATTTTCCAGTGCATTATGGGTATTATGTAGTGGACTGTGGGGAACCAGATTTCGGACTAGCACTACTCCTCAAACAGCACACTGTAAAGGGCACAAGGGAACCGACTCGGACACAGTAAGGGTCTCACTTGGAGGAGGGGCAGGTGATCTGCCTCCCGGAGTGGGCCGGAGATTCTGGTCTCCTCACAGGAGAGCCGTACGCTGGAGAAGCCATCCGTCTGTCCCTCCGCAGACGCTGTTTCTGAACCAACCACCAGAAGAATGTTTTTAACAATGTTTTACAAATGACAGGGGAGGTTGGTAGTTAGACTGCTGCTGTTAATAATGTAACTGACTGCAGGTCACACAATGAGGTTGAGAGAAAGTCAAAGTCAAGACACATTATCGGGCAGAACACTGTCCTTAATACCGTTCAGAGGCGAGAAATACTAGTGCTAGTTCTACACTTATATAACGTATTTATATAAATTCTATAACGTAAACTATAAACTATAATACTTTTACTATAATAGTTTTAATTGTACTTTTGAACCAAAGCACTATAACACCCAATAGCACCAAAGTATTTTTCCCCAAATGGACCACAAATGGACCATTACAGACACACTTCCAACCCCCCCAGTGTACAGGCAGGAGGCTGGCTGACCTTGGGGGTGTTGGGGGTGGACTGAGACCCTCCCTGGAGGCTGGCTCTGTTGTGGTCGGCAGGGTTCAGAGTGCCGCGGTACGGTGATCTGTGGGGGCTGCAGGGGGCTGTGACACATCCAACATCCAGGGTCAACCACATGTGAAGGTGGAGGGAACACTGGTGCCGTTACGTAGCGCAACACGGGAGGGCCATCATGCCTGTATGTGCTCCACCTGACTGTAGCCCTGGTCGTGTGTTTAGGCCAGTGGTTCCCAACCCGTGGGTCGGGAGCCCATTTTGGGGTCACCTAATTTGCATATATGGTCATAGGAGATGAACTGATACTTATAACATATGAAGATTGAACTACTAATCTCTTAATGTGGTGCACCTACAGTCACTGGGACATAGATATTACTGGCATACGTTTTAAAACAATGTCTGTGAATGTGCACAAAACGAGAGACTTTGGTCAAAGTGCCTGAGGTGACCTAGCCTAGCATTCGATCGTTCTTGTTGAGAGAAGACATCAGGAGAACGGGGATGTTGGCCAAAGGCACCATTAGCTGAAACTGCATCTTGCTAAGCTAAGGCAGCCTGCAGCACGGCCCAATTAGATTTGGGAACAGGGAGCTAATTATAGTCCTCGCCAGGAAGATAGCAGCCACTAATGCTGATGAGAAATGAACGCATCAGGAAGCTGAGGATGGTTTTTTTTTATCCATAATGTTGATAATGTGGCTAATGATTTGGTGGCCTGTATGCCAGGTGAGTCTAGGCTACAATGAGGTGCAGAAAACATACATGTTAACACCCAGAACACTTAAATAACATGACTCAACAATGTGGACAGTTTTGTTAATTTCCTTTGCAACAGTGGAAACTTAAGCACAACACATGGACTGCACAACTATCACAGACACTCACGCACACTCACAGCCACGTACACACCGACGCACAGCACACACGGCAAGACAGACACACAACCATGCTGCCTGCGGTTTACAGGACCTCTATCTTGAAGTTTCAACGGCCAAAACTGTCCAAATGTCCATAACCAACACAACCAGCACAGTTTTGATGTCCATATTATTTAAATATGGACAGTGGAACTGTCAGGACAGATAATTGGATTGCTGGATGTCGAGAGTCGACGTGAGGGTTTGAATGTTGGTTACGACATCTTAGTTTGGCTTTAACGGAGGAGCTGTGTGGGTGAAGTGAAGTGATAAATGCTTGACACCAAAACAGGAGACATTTGATTATCGGTGGCAGTGTTGTGGGCCAGAGAGGTGCTGTCGGTGAAACCCAGTCGTTAGTGGTGGGAGGCGGTCGTCTGTCAAACCCAAG
>OMNS01015258.1:4740-19242 GCA_900303225.1 Laemonema laureysi | reverse complement strand
CACACACATATGCAAACACTCACACACACACACACACACACACACACACACACACACAATAAATACACATACATACATACATACATACTGACAGACATATACAAAGAACTGTGCACCACGGTCTAGACCAAATAATTAGCAATTCACGTCAAATGACCAATGGATGAAGCTGTGTTTGCACACGCGTGTGTATGTACCCGTGTGCGTCTGTGCGGAACAAAGGGCGACATGACGTAATACCAGTTTGACTGTACACCAGCGCAACATCATGTATGTACTCTTTACCTGTTGAGCCTCAGTGGTACACCCCGACATGTACAGAACACACACGCGTATACCGTATGTAGTGCTACTCGCGTTGCCCTTGTTGACGTTGCCAGAGTCCGGTCTTTACCAGGTAACTGGATTACTTTCGTCCGTACCAAACTCTTACACTTAAGAATACGCAAACATCTGCTTTTTTCTTTCAAACTACAGTCTTATGAAACAATTTCTTGCGAGGACCAATTGACATTTGAAAATCCATTTGGAATATGACATAACAGCAATTGACGAGCGACTCACTTGGTTTCACACACTTTTACCTGGAAAGAAATAAAGGAGCAGAAAGCAGACGTTTAAATTGGTCCAGTGTTGAGTAAGCGCCCAGAGAAGAAGGCTGCAAGGACATCTTTTGTGCAGAGGTTTCTCCTGAGTTTGTGAACGCTAGCCTAAAGACGATAGCCGCCCCACACTCGGCGGTTTTTTAAAAGTTTTTTTTAAAGTAAAGCACTACTGTCAGAGAACATTTTGAGATGAAGAACCATTGTCTGTATTACACACACACACAAAAACACACAAACACTATCTTTTATCTGAGGTAAAATCCACACAGATACCTTGGTTGGAATTGACTGTTGTGCAAAGAAAAAGATGACTTGAGGCACTTAATGAACAAACAAACTTCTTTGCCAGACTAAACACAAACACGGGAGGAAGTTTAATGCAAGCTGCGTCAGGTGCATACGCTATGAGATGGTCTGTCTGTCCGATGTACCTATGGGATGCAGGTCAGTGGGGTTGTTTAGAGAGATAGAGAGACAGAGAGAGGGAGAGGGAGAGAGAGGGAGATAGTTATAGACTCCAATAATGGAGCCTACTTTTTATACCTCATCATGAATATTTGATGGATTACTTTAGCATACTGGTATACAGACATTAAATTACAATATAGCTGCTATAAGGGAGTGTGTGTGTGTGTGTGTGTGTGTGTGTGTGATACTAAGTACACTCAACCTGTGCTCCCACGTGTACAAACACAAATACCCAAAATGAAGGCGCATGAATTTAGCATATGTTATTTGTAAATACAGTTTTACTTAATAATATACAGTGTTTGGGCATTCAGGTGAGCTGAATGCCCAAACACACATATACAAACGGTGTTTCTCTCTGTCTTTCTGTGTCTCTCTTTTTCTCTCTCTCTGTTTCACTAACACGCACATACAAACACACACACACACACACACACACACACACACACACATTGTGAATTTATTTTAGTTGTTAGTTTTACCTTTATATTTTGTAGCCGGTAGACTTTCTATTTAAAATAGAGTGAAATCTGCTACTGTAAATTGTAGCATGAATTACTGTAAAATGTAACCATCCTATGAGGTCCCATACCTGTACCAAGTTGGTACAGGTATGTACCAAGTACCAAGTTGGAATTTAAGTTAACATTTTAAGTTCAATGAATGCATGCTTTGTTTATTCTACAATCACATATTGGGGTAATGTAATCAATTGATTAAATACATGTTTATTATTTGAGGAGAAGTGATTTTTATTGTGTTCATCCATGTCACGCATCTTTTGTTGATTCATATGTTTATTATTTGCCCTTTATTTACTTTGACTTTTAACTGTTAATTTTATTGTCGCGTAAACTACCTCAATCCAATGATTTAGTTTGCAGATCATTTAACCTCATCAGTACATGTGTTATTATAATGCCTATTTTATAGCAGTTTACGTTCATTTAAGTTAATAAGGAGATATTGTTTAATGTTTGAGATGTAAATCCTTTATTATTTGGAGGAATCCAGAAAAGGAGAATAGACGTTGTGTAACGGTATGTCCAGCTAGTAATAAACTAGACAATTAGGCCCAATCAGATAACAAAAAGTACTCTTTAAAAGTCAGAGACATCCATTGTCTTACTCTCTTCGAGTTCTCACACACAGCTGGAGCCTGTGCATTCTCTTGTGGAGGTTATCTTTGCCCTTTCGAGTTCTTCAAGCTTGCGCTCCTTGAACTACACAAACTTCACAAATCTACATTTGGTTAAAAGTTTAAGTGAGGTTATTAGTCCACAGTTTAGTAAGTAACTTTTAGAGAGATTGACACATTGACTGAAACCATCTCCTGACAAAGTTTATTAAGATAGCAATAGAAGCAAAACTCCTTTGGTTGGTTTTTACCTATGGAAAGAGATTTATCTCATAATTATGAATACTAATAGGAGTCAACTTGTTGTAAAAGTTAACTTGCGTAACTTGTGTCTTGCAAATTAGCATTTGAATGAATGTGTAATGATTTGCACAAATGCATACATATTTATGAATCCAACTTTTACATTTTGCACAAATACCTACAAAAATTATACATATTTTTCCAATGTCCATTGCAATCAAATTTAAAATTGGCTTGTTAACTGTTGAATCTGCATTTGTGGATCAGGCGACACATGAGCATTCATTGACAGTTTTGATCTCTTTCTTTTTTTTGAGACAAATTTCACTGCGTTTCGGATGTGCGATTCACACACTCGCAACTACCGATCGACGCATTGTCTACTGAGGTTTCTTCTTTGGTGGTGCAGTGGAACAACACAACTTGCCGCTTACAGAACTTGGTTCAAGTACCTCAGTCTTGACCATCATAATGGTAAAGCTTTCGATGTTAATATAACAGTAAACATACTGTTATATTCATAAATGGAAAATATAAATACAAATGAACACATTTTAGGCATTTATTTTGTTGATGTATCAAAACCGTACCTAATCGTGACACCATATCATACCGAACCGTAAAGCATTATTTGCTTTAATTTTACAGTTGGCTGAATTTGAATGCACTTCTGATTGTGAATGCAGCTGTTGTCAGCAAAGTTGCTGATGTCGAAATAGAAAACAGTAAGACAGCTCCCAGGATGCATTTAAAATATATTTTAGTTTGGTGTGAATAAAAGCCATGTTAAACGTGTTGAGACTTCATATTTTTGCATGGGCACAGAATATCACAAGTATTAGTGCTTCAAGGGAGAGGTGGTGCAGGCCAGGGCAGGGTTTCTCAAAAACTAAACTAAAACTAAAATTAGAAATGGTTGCCCAAAAACTAAAATAAAAATGTTCATCAAGTCATGAAACTAAACTGAAATAGAAAGGAAAACCATTAATAGAGTAGAAATAAAAATGGATTCAAAAAATTCAAAGTAAAATCACCCTGGTGTGTTAGTCTCTTCTGGGATATGCTGCTCCTCAACCAAGTTTTAAGGCATCTGAAACTTCAGGCAACCTCTTGTATTGTGTTATAAGAAGACATCTCCCAACATCTGGAGCTGAAGTTGCAGTCAGCCTAGGTCAAACCCTATGGGGATATACTGCAGATGGCTTTCCATTTGCCGCACCGAGGACAGTCTGGCTCTGAATGTCGCTACTGTCATTCCATCCTGGTCTAATCTCCTGCTGAGTTCAGATTGAATCAAATCCACTGTTTCCTAAAATGTCATTCCCCATCTGACCTCATAAGTTGCCTGACAATGCTTTGGCATTTCTGGTCTGATGATACCGGGTAGGGGTTCTGCTTACCCTGGATTCAGCTTCGTCAGGCATTTTTAGACCATTCTGGGTAGCACTCACTTTCACCTTGTTGATCACTACACTACTACACTATCAACTCACAGTGCCCTTACTTGTTCCATCAGAAGGTTCACACCCTCAATGGCACCAAGATCACTTACCTTATTGCTCTGCAGGGTTTTCACCACTGCCTCACAAGGGCCAAATAACACTTCACAGCAGTGAAAGCTGAAGAGAGTTTTGCCTTTGAGTGCCTGTTTATGAAGTCCAGCTACTTCTTCTTACACTCATGTCCTCCTTCAAACTTTCTAGTGTGGCCAGTAAGACAGAGTATGAGCAACAGCGCTGAATCACTTTTGTTTGCACACTTCTACAACATCTTATTGGTCACAAGCCCAAAATGTTGACAATGACGTCTTCACAGCCAAATAGTGATTGAAACAGTTGCTTGTATTTAGCTGATTCACAGCACAGCAACACCCTGCATAAAGTTTTGTCCTTCGGCTACCAGGCTCACCTCACATGCCGCTTCGTGAAGGACAAGATCCAAGGAATGATTGCAACAGTATGAATACAATGAGTGTGGGATTACTTCTTTCAGCCAGGCCTGAACACCGGACAAATGGCCTGACATATTGGAGACACCATCAAGGCTGAAGATGAGCAATAGGAATGTACTAGAATGTCAAACATGTAAACAGTGTCTCTGCAGTCATCGTGTCTAGTGGGCAGTAAAATCCTAGATCATTGTCAACATACTGAAGACAGCAGGAAAATGGCTCCACAATGCTGATATCTGTTGTGCCATCAGGTGCTGTCAGTTCGTAAAAATCACAGCCTGATGCACGAAATACCACTGTCCTTTGAACAGAATGCGCAAACTGGGTGATGATCTCATTTTGGATTGTGGTGCTAATCCAGTTGTCCACTCCAACATCAACTCCTATAGGATACCATCGCACATTGTGTCTCCTCTAAAAGACAATCCCTTTCCTCTGAGACAGCAAATGGAACAGAACAAAATCTCCAGGACATTTTTGCCGTCTGCTGTTCTTCAGCTGCAATCAGAAAGAAGGGCACCTTTTGGTGTTTTCTGAAACCCAGCCAATGTTCGAATAGCATTGCTGTTTTTTTGTTTTTTTTCCGTGCAAACTGAATTTCGCAGTGGCCTTACGCCAGTTGGAAAATCCTCTCTCTACAAAAAGCCTTTCCATCCGCCCATGCTGATCTAAAGATACTACAACCTGGAGGCATGCAAAACAAAACATGCAGTCCGTTTCTGCAGTGTAGTGTTGCCCATCTCCACTTTTCAAACCACCAAGGTTGAAAAGACAAGCGTTGAAAAGTTTTCATCTCCAAAACGCCTAGCAGGGAAAGCATGGTCGCGAGGCTGACAGGTATGTGTTAAGGATGTGCCTCGCCTTGTTAGTGATATCTTCCTCCTCTCCTTGTTGCACTGGGGTGCTTTTAGCGATATCTTCCTCCTCCTTGCACTGGGGTGCTGTTAGCGATATCTTCCTCCTCTCCTCGTTGCACTTGGGTGATATTAGCGCTAGCTTCCTCCTCTCCTGTAGGTTGATAAACGTTAGCTCCCTGCCCTCTTACTGGCAAAGAGTTTGCCGAGGTACTTGTGCTATCATCGTATGTGCAGTTGTTGATTCTGATCTGCTAGGTTTTCCTTTTTTTGATGTTTTCATCAAGAAATCTGAAATTCACTTTTGCATTGCAGTTTTCTTGGGCATTTTTTTGTGCTGTTGCATGCCTGTTTGCAACAAGTGTGTGGTTACGTGAGACCTAAACATAATTTCCAACTGGTGAGAAAAATTGGAACCTAAGATCTATTATGAACCACTTACTACAATCAAAATATCATATCATATCAAATATAACCATAACCAACACAAATTAACTTTTGCTTCCCACGGCCGGATATCCCTGTTCACACAAGAGCTGTCAGTCCTCATCTTGTGACGCATGTTGTTGTGGTAGACTGACTTGAGACTTGAATGTGATGGTACATGTAAATTAAATGCTTTTTTACTAGAACAACTAGTTTGATGATTAACCATTTGCGCATTAAGCACAATTAATCTGTGCAGTGCAGAAATATAGGCATTCAGTTTTATTTCTGCATTATTGGTTACTAATGCAACGATAAAGTTGGTTGAGAATAGAGAATATGCTACTTTTTAACAAGCATAAAGTATAATTCCACATTATTAATATAAATGTATTGCATACAATTGTAATTGTAAACAATGCTATTGCTACAGCAATTTCACTTCAAGTGATATACTTTCTGAATACTCAAAATATATAGTTGAATAATAATATTAGTACACTTGGAATGCACATGAAGTGTCGATATATACTTTTCTGTATATTTGTCATGTATTTTAATACTCATGTAAATGCTATTAATATAGACATAAAATGTCTGTATTTCTTACAATGCATTAGAAAGACATTTAGAGCATGCTACATAGCACAAGTATATTTGTACACTGAATCAAATAAGCATTTACTGTACTTTTAGTGTGCTCAAAATGTGTTAAATGTGTTAGAATATACTTATATAATATTATAGGTTTTATTATATTATAATATTACTTACGTATATTATTATAATATACTCAGAATGCATGAAGTGTCCCATTTTAGATATTTGTATATTCAATATATTGTAATACACATTCAACAATATTAAAATATACATAAAATGTCAATTAAATATATAAAATGGTTCCAATCTAGGTCAATATAAATACATTCAAAATACATGTATCACTGGCATGCAGAATTGTTTGCTTACACACAGTCTTTATAACCAGTTATTTGGCCAAGGGAGAGTCGTCCACCGCCTCTGATCTTACCATTACATTAGTAAAGCTCCAGAAAGGTTGACTAAGCATAGTCAGGCTATATTTTACTGCTGCTGCTATGGACATTTAAGAATCCGCACCGGAGCCGTTGCTAATGAAGTGTGTTGATTAAGGATGCTTGACAGCACCTGTCGAAGGACATGAGAGTTGTTCATTCACCACCCCTCCCATAAATCATTCACAATACATAGACCCAAGAGACCATTATGTGTTCTGGTAATGATTTTGGTTACAGTGCCCTAATTCCAGGGTAAAAAAGTGTCAACAATTCTAGCTGTAGCTAAAAAGAGAAGCAATTAAAAAGACCTTGGATGTAAATGGTTCAGTGAATCCTACATGTGTCGTACTGTAGTGCTTTAAAGAAGCTCTAAAGATTTGTATGCAGTACATCCAAATATTTACCCCGTAGGACGTAAAGAGGAATCAAGATCGGATGACGCATTTTAAATTCTGCCGCCACGAACAATGTTCTCTCTAAGCCGCACTATAATTTAGTTGACGCATTTTGTAATTTCTCTGTATGTGAAGGTCTGGCACAAATTGTTCTTATATTGTCTCAAAAGATGAAAGGAAAGTGTAAACAGTGCCCATGTCACGTGAACATCTGTGACGCCGTGACGCATCCCAGCAGGTGCACAGACAAACGAGATGCTATTGTTAAGAGCTAATTAGCAGGTGACGTGTACAGTAGGAGCGGGCGCTTTAGTGAGAAATGCTCCGATTGTGACGATGAAAGGCGAAGTGGACTTGTTGTGTTGTGCCTGCGTTCATAGACACGCGTGTAATCAAGTTTCATTGAAAAACAGCCACGAGGTCACTCAAATTGGACTGAAACGGGGAGGCATTGTTTACTCTCATTCAATTACGGGTATTTTTGTCTTATTTAAGCCTACCTCCATTATCATGATTACCAAGCACCTTCCGTCATACCTCATGTTTTATGGCAACCAAATCACTATTGTTATGCATTTAGTCTCAATTACTTTCAGCGTTCCCCTGCTTGCGCGGGCCTGTAATTACTGTGTGGATTGCCGCGCTCCTTAATTCTCCTTAGTCTTATGCGGAGATAATTCACTAAACATTAGTTTCCTTTCGTGGCTGGGCGAACAGTGCAGTACACATTTCCATTCTATTGTCCTTGCCTTCAGAACATGAATTGCAATCACAGGAGACACGGTGGTTGGTGTCGTCGTCGTCGTCGTCGTCAGAGCCAATCACAGACAATAGCGCTGATTCAGCGGTATGAGCCTCCAAAAGGTTAGAGAGTTGAGAAGGTAAACACAGGGCTCCTGAAATATAGATCACTCTTCAATCCACTGATGTTTACTTTTTGCGCTGCGTAGATAACATCGCCGCCGGGTGTAATCTCACCGTTACTGCACCCGATAAAGTAAGATTTCCCTTTTATTGTTCACGGATAACACAATTAATCTGCATAATTACATAATTCGGAAACTACAATCCCTGCGCACACAGACACAGCCCTTACCGGTTTGACGTTAATATGCATAATTACTGTACGCTCGCTGCCGCTGGAACGCGACGCTAGCGCTTGGCGCGGAGGCGGCCGGCGCAGCGACGGGAGCGTTCCTGACTCTGCCTCCGCCGATCTTTTGTAACATCCGCGCCTCTGGAGTTTTCTACTTCTTCGTTCATTTCTTTTCTTCCATTTATCTACCTTGCCCTCCAAACCCATCTCTACACGGTTGGCTCGCTGCCATTGTGCCGACTGCTTCTTCTTGTCTGATTGTTTCTCCTCTTTCTCCTCTCCTCCACTCCTCTCTCGTGAAATGAACACAGTGTACAAAGTCAAAGACGAAAGAGAAAGTGTGTGTGAGTGTGCGTGTGTGTGTGAGTGTGTGTGCATGTGTGTGTGTGTGTGTGTGTGTGTGTGTGTGTGGATAGGCCTACTCCTTTTGGATGAACTTGAATAGTCTATCGTGGTGAGAAATCTCTGATCGATCCTGAAAACCTGAAAACCAACGCAATTATACTGTCAAAAGCCTGAGAAGAGCTGAAACCCGCATTAAAGTGGATACCAGAGTAATATTTCATATGCTACTTTGTTGGTTCATTATGATTTATATACCAATATTACCATTATAATTGTAGTTCATAAACACGCATGAGTGGGCTTGATACATGGACTGACAACTATTTAATAACCCTTATTTTAAGGGATTTAGACACAACTAGTAAATCATCAGGTTATTCTTACAACGTTATTATGTGAGTTTAAATGTCAGCCTGTGACTTCTATTAAATAATGGATTTTATTACTCAATTCAAATTCTGATGCCGGTCAGAATTACTGATATAAATCTTAATTATTGTGCATATTAATTACCTCAACGCATGAAAATAAATCACTCAAGGGATGCATTTGGGAGTTCTAAATACAAACATGGTTAAGTACTATTCCTTTATTTATTCACTTACTTTCTCTCACTCACTCACTCACTCGCTAATTTACTCGTTCACTCGCTCACTTACGTGCCTACTTGACTGACTTGACTTGACTTGACGACACGTTCAGACGCTACTTGAGCGTTGGTTCCTTCAGAGGAGCGCGTCCTATACAGGCTGAAACCCACTTAACGGCGTGTGAACGGGAGGAATCTATTTACATAAAAAAAATATTAATCACGTTAAGAGCAAATTATATACAGTGTGACGGAGCTGGGGGTAGTGGATGAGCAGATTCGAAGATAGAGCAGGAGCGCCGACCGTGGCGAAATGAATTTACATACATAGTGTAACAGCGAAACTCCGCCTACCCCCACCCACCTCCTTTATCCTCTCTCGGTGTCTCACTTCTTCTTCTTCTTCTTCTTCTTCTTCTTCTTCTTCTTCTTCTTTTTCTGCTTACTTTCTTCTTCTTCCTCCATGCTGTCGTCTAATTTAATTGCCCTGTCCGTCGGCAGACGAGTTAAAGCAGTAGGACGGGGTGGGGGTTTCATTGGGGTCGTTTCAAATGGTTACAATGTGGATCAAACGAAACCGCAGATACTATTGCAACCCTTACTGAACACTTGTGCTTCCTCTATATGTTTCCCCCCCCCCTGCCCCACACTCCTCTTTCCTCTGGTGTCAAATGAACCCTCTATCGCGGCGTTTTCCTCATTTCCTGCGTCCTCCTTGACCTTCTCCTCCTTGTTCTCATCCCCGTTTTCATCCATTCGTCTTTGTCACGTATCCCCTGACTCCATCTCGTCCCTCTTGCTCTCCTTCTGATTCCTCCCGTTTCCACACATATCCTCCTCCTCTTTCACATCCTCTCCTCCCCCCCTCCCATCTGTTGTTGAGCCTGACCCCACCGCGTTCCTCCATCGGTTGCTCTGTGCTCGGCCTCGTCCCCTGGCCTCCTTCCCCCGGTGTAAAGTGCGTATTCTTGTTCTCCGCTCCGTCCGCTCCGGATCCATTGTCAGTCGATGAGTTTCGCGCGGCACTTATGGGAACTCGTTGTTTGTTTTTTGGTTTATTTGTGAGGGCTAACCGGTCTATATTCAATAAGGGGTTGGGCTTGTTTGTGTTGCTTTTATCCAGCCTTGTTTTTTTTTTACAGATGAGTCAGAGTTCTGCGCAAGCCCCACCACGCGGGGACCGCTAGCATTCGTCAAAGCGGTATAAGACGCTGTCAACAAGCTTCAGAACAGGGGGAGTGTCGGTCCGGTTGTTGTTCAGATATCCTCACTCGGCCCGTCAGATGCATTGACTCTGGCGTGGTTAATTATATCCTGTTCCCAGAAAGATGAACCAAAACAACGGCCCGGTGATCTACTCCGATGGGATAGATTATCACCGATACGACGTCAGATTACCGTGTCATGTTCCATCTGGGCTGCGTTTTTGACTTGCATGACAGTAGTCACGGTTATTTATGACAGCTGCTTTCTAATAGTCCTTTCATGTTGAACTGGTTGAAACAATATGGTAACTCCCATGTACTAGTGGTTGCGTGTGCTGGGGTCCAACATGTGTTCATCATTTCACTGGAATATTCATTTTCAAATGAGCATGTCCCCTAATGTGTCATTCTCTTCATAATTCAATTCATTCTCAACCCCGTGATCACATTAGCCTTGTGGCTACAGACGTTCTATTAGCCCAATGCCTTTAATGTGATTGTAAGAGGAGCGTGTTTGTCTCTCTATTCACAGGAGATGCGTTTTTATAAACACCTTTTTACAGTTTTACATTAATGATGTGATCTTTGGCACATTTTCACGTGTACACTTTTCACGGACCAAGTATCACTTCAATTTGGCAACAACTTTCTGATTTATATTTTTATTTGGTTTTTTTTTTTTTGATGAGAAGGTTGTCTTGACATCTGTTGTCTCCTTCTAATGGGTAATGGGGCGACCCATTAGCATCCAGCGTTCTCCTGGCTAATGGACAGCCGTGTGCTGTAGGACATCTAATGCTGCGGCTGTGTGGGTTAATGTGTGATGTGTGTCCTGTTAGCGGTGCCATCTGATAATAGCAGCCGTAATGATTTGAATGCGCAGCACTGACAGACTGTCAACTGGGTTACACACACATCTTCATAATCCCTTTAATGGACTCTGGGGGTTGGTCAGCGGCGTCGACGTACACACGCGCACTAAATGTGACCATCGCCATCGAATAAAGATGCACACACACACACGCGTACACACACACACACACACACACACAATAGGCTGATCCACATCAACACACACTTGTGAAAATAAACTCCAAAATGTGCCATGCAAACTAACACACTTTCAAACCGCACTCCACTGCTTCATCACTGACCCGTATGGGTCCTGCTGTCCCCGACGCTGTTAAACAAATCATCAACATCCATCTCCATAATCACACTAAAGACCCAGTGGCCGTGTTTCATTGTGTCTTCGCTGTGTGTGTGTGTGTGTGTGTGTCTCGGAGTTCTGAAGTGTGCATCCACTACATCACGCACACTGCAGCTCCGTCCCCATGTGAATGAGGGCCGACCTAATGAAACATGAGCCCGTCACCTGTGGGCACGTCAGCCTCCTTCAGATCTGCGCGGCCCAGAGTGATGGGATATAATGGACACATGGAGTGGGAGACAAATTAATCAGGCCTGTTCCATTATGAGCACGAGAGGGGCATTGTCACATTTCTATTTCACCCTGAAATGTGGTGAAATCTATCTATTATTTAGGCGGCTGTCTGCCTTCGGCTTTGACTGTAACAGCAGCAGATAGACGATGTTTTACATACATTTGGACCGGCGCATTTCTGATTGGACAGGTGCTCTAGGATAAGCCAAACGATGGATTTCGGATTCTCGGAGAAACGGCTTACTCAAACTTTTGTTTTTGTTAGATTAATTTAAAGTGTTTGGATTGAAACACATCTCAGATCTTGTGTGTGTTCTCTCTACTTCTTAGTGCTTCAAACTTTCCAACTAGTTTTGGCTCTGTCACTGTTGGATCTGGATCAGACTGGGCTCCTGCGTGGAATTAGCATGTTCTCACCCTGCTGTGTGTTCTTGTTTTCCTTCGCCCTTAAAAGGACATGTGTGGACGGTGTGTAATGACGCAAGCATAGCTTCACCACAGCTTGCACTAAACTGTACCACCACCGCATCTCAGGGATATCAAAACAAACATCTGTGTCTGGCATGGACTGGACCGCACTCCCAAGTGTCAACAGGGAAAAGTGGGATTGAGAACCACAGACCCTGGTGTACATCCACATCTATATATAGGTGTGGTTAGCAATGGCTGTGAGAAGTAGAGGGGGCGTGGTTAGCAATGGCTGTGAGAAGTAGAGAGGGGGTGTGGTTAGCAATGGCTGTGAAAAGTAGAGGGGGCATGGTTAGCATTGGCTGTGAGAAGGAGAGGGGCGTGGTTAGCATTGGCTGTGAGAAGGAGAGGGGCGTGGTTAGCATTGGCTGTGAGAAGGAGAGGGCGTGGTTAGCATTGGCTGTGAGAAGGGAGGGGGCGTGGTTAGCATTGGCTGTGAGAAGGAGAGGGGCGTGGTTAGCATTGGCTGTGAGAGGGGAGATGTGAGGCTCATTTCGGCATTAGACACAGCTGCAAGAGGGCGGCGTGATTATTGGAAAGTTATATAAAGACTGTGTAATCATGGATGCTCTGTCTAGCAGCGAGGCTGGGTCCTGAAATAGACTGTACTGTCGGGAACTTAAAGTGCCAGTGAAACCAAAGTCGTTTTTTTTTGTTTCGTTTTAAACATGGTAATACATCTTCAACGATCTTCAACATAGTAATCTACGCCATTTTTTGGCAATGTTACTGAAATAAGTAATTTAGAGAAAACAGGTGTCGACTCTGCTCCGGACTCAAGTCGCGCTCTGTGTGTGACGTCGAGGTGCCCTTTTCCGAGGAAGTCGTTTCCTTCCCCAGGCTCAACCAAAGCACTAAACCTGCTGCACTGCATGCAGTATACGAAAACAACCAGGGAAACCAATGGATGACTGCGGTCATGGGCAAAAGGAAATAAGCCAACAACAGCGGCGATAAATACTGCGGTCCGCCGGCACATTAGGAGACCGCAAGGAGCTGACGGCAGAATGCAGAAGAAGGTGAAGGTGATATTTATCAAAGCACCTCAGGTTGCAACCCCCACCACCACCACCACCACCACCACCTCCTCCCCCAGGCCGGGTGGAGTGGTTCCAACAGATTTCATGGATGAAAACATCTAAAAGGAGCTCAGTTCTTGGAGCTCTCCAAGGTTCCCTGGTATTGCCAGCGCTGTTGTTGTTGTTGTTGTCGATGAAGAAGAAGAAGAGACGCGCACGTGCGCCCGCATTACCCGGGCATGACAACAAACTGCCCATGCACTGAACCCACGCCTGTGCCAATCAATAGGCCCCGCGCAAATTGCTCCCCTGGCAACAGAGGGCTGATATACAGCAACGACAACAACAACAACAACAACAACAACGTTGTCCTTGTCACTGCTCACTCCTTGCGTGAGCATGTCATGAAGACACACTCACAAGACAAGACTCCCCGGCGCCAGAGGTGCCATTGTCTTCAGTGCGGTGGGGGTTACCTGCAATGACGACGAGCCCTGGCTCTCGTCGGCTCTCGCATAGACACTTTACGCTCTACTTTGATGCAGGGTTTATCCCGTTTATCCTCCACCTCTGTCTGTGTCCAGTCACTCATTCCGCGGCTCAGATCAAAAGGTTTTTCTCATGTAATGGAGTGGGAAGAGGGGGGAGAAAAAAAAGCAACCACAGCAAACAGAACGTCTTCCGTCATCCGGACGGAAATAGAGAAAGAGACGGATGACAAGTAGCATTCAGCTCAGCTTAGATCATCTCACATGCACACGCACACGCGCACGCACGCACGCGCACGCACACACGCACACACGCACACACACACACACACACACACACACACACACCACTCTCAATCCTCTCTAATGTTTCCAAGTCTCCCTCTCTCCCTCTCTCTCTTTCACTTTCTCTCTCTCTGTCTCCCTCTCTCTCTCCCCCCCCTCTCTCGCTCCCTCCCCCCCCCTCTCTATGGTTAATCTGCCATTAGGTGCACCCAGAGACAGATGGGGAGTGCTTTCTCTTTTACTGAACTCTCCTTCACTCTTTCCTCGCTTCCTCTCCTTCTCTTCTGCAAACATGTACTCCTGCGACGTACACGAGTGCATCTCACACAAGCTCCCTATTTGTTGTGGTCTGTGTCTCTCTCTCTTAATTTGAAGCACATGCGCGTGCGCGTGCGCACACACACACACACACACACACACACACACACACACACACACGCCTA
>OMNS01015180.1:1463-15002 GCA_900303225.1 Laemonema laureysi | reverse complement strand
GGTCAATCTCATTCTTGTTTTTGGGATATTTGTTGTCCAGCATCTGTTTTTTCACAGCGTATCTCTGCCATTGCTCTTTGCTCTGAATCCTCTGGATCTTTAATATTATTATTATTATTAGTAGTAGTAGTAGTAGTAGTAGTAGTAGTAGTAGTAGTAGTCGTCAATAGAGAGAAGGTCCATATGAATACATAACTAACTAACTAAGCTAAATATGTACATCTCCAACTGTCAGTTTGTTGCTCTGCTCAACTGTTTGTCTGTCTACCTATTTATCAGAAATGCTGCTACCTTACCTTGACCACTGTAAATGTTGCCGGGGTGGCCTCATGGGGATTTTTGGATGTTTTGAGGAAATTTGCTTCAAGCAATTTGTACTTTTTGGAGGTTGGAGACAGATCCACTACGTCCATAGTCTTGTTGTCCATCCTGTCCCAATTTGATGGTAGCTCTATGACAGCTAAGACATGTCACATTCAAGACACATGTTAATGTTTTGCTATCGCTGTAATTTTGTTTGATTATCTAATTTCTAGCGAATAGAAATACACATGTAGATTAATGTTAAATTCACCAAGCCCAACATCTTAAGCGGTCAGCATACAGAATACTACTAGCGAGGTCCTAAGAACAAAATGACAAACAAAGTATACCTCGCCAAACTTATTTTTCGGCACTTCTTGACTCCAAGACTTTGTAACTTGTAACTCTCCACAGATGGTGGCAATGCAAATTGTGTGTGATTGGTCAGAAAAGCAAAGATTATGTGATATTGATCTGATTGCCCCATCTCCATGGAGACTCCACTGGTCTTCATTAATGCAACAAACATTCAGTGACCAAACCGAAACCGGTTTGATCACCATCGAGCGTATAACAAGTTTGTCTGCAGGACAATAAAATCTACTCGTTTTGAAGTATGTTGCCTGCTTTACTCTCTCACAAAAGAGTATTATAAGGAAGTGTACCTGTTTCAGAATCAGCCTTGAGGGTCCTCTTTATTTTAGCGATGGTTCCTTTGCTGTCTGTCCGCTCCATTTTGGCCAGGTTCACAGTGTAGGTCTGCTGCTGATGGGTGTAGCTGATGCTTGGCTCTTTCTTATGCAAGGCGTGCTCAAGATTTAAACTGACAGTCTGGTCCAGCTCTGCCCACATCTCCCCATCGCTGACCTCCCAGCGCACCGTTTCCCTCAGCCTCTTCTCCTCGTCCCGCCGGATCGCCCACTCCCTGGCATTTTGCAGATACTTCTCGATCTGGAGAACCATGGTCAGGGCATCTTCCACATTCCCTGAGGCGGTGACCTTGTCCGGGGGCGTCACACTGACGCACACCTGGAGGCTCTGGCTGAGAGCCACAATGTCCTGTATCTCTGAGGCGAGAAGTAGGGGCAGGTGGGGTGAGCAGATTCTGCAGAGCCTCCAATCAGTTATCACCTCTTTATCCACAAATTGTTTGACTTTTGCCACGTCACTCAAACAGCAGCCAAGCACTTCAATCTCCGCTTTGGGGAAGGACACATCTCCGCAGGCACTGGCCAGAAACAGGGAGGGCTGCTGGGTAGAAGGCACAGCTCCTCTCTGGGGGACACTTGTCTGTGCTGTAACAACAGTGGGATATACTAATTAATGCTTTGATTCTTACTTATTAGAAAAGTAAATAACAAAGCTATACAAGTTAGAATGCAATGGTATGTAATGGTATGAAGTAGAACAATAGACAATTAATGTACATGATTCAGAGCAAAGCTTTGGTTCATTTGACATTAGATCTGTCTGTAGATTCCACTGCGGGAAGGTACAGCCAAAGACTGATTGAGAAGTGTGGTTTAACGTGTTTACCCTGTGCTTTTTTGCGCGCTGGTGTCCCTTTCTTACATTTCTTCAAGCTCTTCTGAAATTCCTGGATCATGTTGGTTTGGAAAATCACAATATGGACATCCTTAAGGGATGGTGTTTTGGTAGTTCTTATGTGCTCTTTGACTGCAGTGACCATTGCATTTCCAGCATCCACTGCACACAGTTGTCCAGCCCCTGGGAATAAAGTTGGTAATCAGAAAATCTTCAAATGCATGCGTTAAAGTGTGAATCGTTAGCAGGGAAGCTGCCATTTTGTGTGATTGGAATCCTAAATGCTGTGTTACCTCCCTGCCACGTCTGATACCAATGAATGGTCCTAACAGTAACTTTATTCGTCATTACATGTTCTAGAATATTTGTGCTATTTATTTGTCACTAAATGAAGAATGTAATTGCCGATAACTACTTTCTCACCGGTAAAACGAATGTGTGCGATGAGCAATACTGGCAATATGTTGGCCTACCTGTGCCAAGTGCAGGGAAGGCAACAGACTGGATTTTGTGGTCCTCGCACATCTTGAAGACCTTGAGCATGGAGCTGGTGATGTCTTTTTCATTGGTCTGGCCCACCATGTGAATGATGTGTTTTGCGGCCAGGTTGCCAGGTTTGGTGATGACAACACCATCACCAGGTTGGGTACCTTTTTTAAATCAAAGTAGAAACACAATTCCATATCCAAAAAGCCCAGATCTGTAAGAACGTATCCAAAGAGATCTGACTAGGTCTCAATTGAAAGGCAGTCCCCTTTGAAAGCTACAACAATTTAACCTAAAGAAGATGGATAAGGTAGAAATATAATTGCGATTTGAAGTTGTGTACCTAAATTTGTGCACTCATCAACCACTGTTTGTCCAGCTGCATTGAGAATAGCCTTTGACACACCTGTAAAGAAGGATCAAGTATACTATCATTTTTACTGTACTTTGTCATGGGGGGGGGGAGGTATAGAGTTAACAAATGTCTAACCTATGTAACAGACATGATTCGTCAGCCTTAAAAATAGTAGACTGATTCATTTCAATGATTTTGTTTTTAGTACACAAAAGAATAGCATAAATGCTGAATTGTTGGAACTTGGTATAGTAAGATAAAATGCATATTTTGGCCACCACTGTTGCCATTGAATTGTTTACCTGTAAGGAGATTCAGGGTAATGTTGGTACTATTGACGATGGCGTCTGTTTTTTCCTTTGTTAGGTCCCCACAAAACACTTTCACTTTCACCGGCCCCATCATCACTTCAGAAGTGGTCGCTAGAGCGATGGAGAGACAGCAATGTGAAATTATGCAAATACTGTATATGTTACGATAACACAGCTGTTTGAATTTGTGATTAAAGTTAAAGTTTGTTAAAGTGTTTTACAACACAAAGTACAAATGAACATGTCTGACCTCCAGAGTCGTCTTCCTCACAAGATGAATCATTACTGCTATCATCATCAGCCATATCCTTATCAATAAACAAGGTTGGACAGTGGGGAGAGAATAATATAAATGATATTATTACAAACCAAAATAATGCCCATGACAATATTAATGAGTTTCATTATTCTGATCTTCCCCTGTTGACAAAGGCTGTTCATGGTGTTGAAAATAGAAACTACAATATACATACTTGTATGTGTTGTACTTGTGTCCAGAGGAGGAGGCTCTGCTGACAATCTTGCATCGCCTTGACCTGGTCAACCACCAAGAAGATCTGCTTCAGCACACTGAACGGATGCTTTGAGAAATGGTCTTTAATGCCCGTCAGCAGAGCGTTAACAGAATCTGCGAACTTCAGCCCACCACCACCTGCAACAACAGAGGGTCAAGTCAGTTTACTCTTTTTATTTACTTTACTTCTACTAGATACAAGCCATGAAGATCTGCTGTATGCATTACCAGTTCCAATGGCAGGAAATGACACGGTGGGGATCTTTTTATCCTCGCAGTGCTTCAGCACATTCTTCACACGCTCAATGGCATGCACCACACTTTTTGGGCCTACGATGTGGATGATGAAGTCGCACTGAAGGTCTCCTCCACTGGTCACTCCTGCGTTGTTGCCCTTCAGGGGTCCTTGGGCAGAAAAAGTAAGTCTGTCTCAATCACTTGGAAAACAATTGGAGTGCACGATTTAACTTTAAATTCTGAGGACTTAAAATAAGTGTCTCCTAAAATAAGTGTCAAAATAAATGAATTCCTATATAAATTAAGAAATGTGCCAAAGTATATGCAAATAGTTATACTGTCAAATTCATTATTTCTAGATGAATTTCTTTATTTCTTTATATAATTATTTTCATTTGTATGTGTAAGTTAAAAGGCGCAGATACTTACGAATGTTTGCACACTCATCTGCAACTGCAGATCCAGCGGCATTCATAATGGCCTCCGACACACCTTGTTGGGCACACAGAATCTCTCTCACTCAGAGTGTTCGCATTGCTGGGAAGACACCATTCCGTTCATTCACCACAGAATACAACAAGAAATTAACTTGATGTAACCAACCACGTTTTAAGTTGACATCCTCGTTTGTACTGTTGACAATGGCTTTCACGGTTTCTGCAGTGATGTTCCCTTCTTTCAATTCAATCAAGGCATCCTTCATCTTAACTAGAATTGAATACAAAAGAAAGAAAAAAGTAAGTTTGACAAATATGAATATAAACCAAAGTAAATATATGCTTTGAAGCTGATTCCAGTACCCGCAAATAACTGCAATATTGCAAGTGATCGTGATGCGCATCCCCGGGTGCAGAGTCATTTCTAGCTACACTTTGTGGAATTGTATGGAATTCTACAACTGCATACATGGACATTAAAATAAGAAAAGAAAAAAAAAACCTTGGTTCAGAGGTAGGCCAAGTGCGGTTACTGGTACAGCCATCATCTATAAAAACAATAAAAATACCTTAATTAAAACTAAGCAGTATCACATCAATGACAAGTGACTCAATGATTCATTATTTAAATTAATTAATTAAGTGTGTTATCTTACTTGTGCGCCACCCCTGTGTGTTATACTACGTCTCGGCTTGTCGAAATACGCCTTCATGCTGTCGTAAGTCTGGTCTTCAAAGGCCACTACAAAGATATTTTTAAGGCTGGAGAAGTGGTTGCATGAAATATGGGTTTTCACACCATGTAGAATGGCCTTCACAGAATCCTTAGGGTCGCGGCCACCTCTTCCTATAAAAACAACATTCATGGCATTCGGTACAATACACCACTGGCTAACTTGGAAGTGTACTAATATGGACGCTGTGCTGAGAAAGCCACTGAATATATACATTATTTTACCTGTGCCGATGGCAGGAATGGACACAGTGCCAGCTTGTTTGCTTTCACACAGCTGAAGGACATTTAGTATAGATGCAGTGATCTTTGCAGGTCCAACAATCTGAGCGATATGTTTACAATTCAGGTTTCCACCACCGGTGAGCACAACCCTGCCAGCCACCTGGGGACCTATGAAAAACCAGATGCGAAGAAAAGTTGCTATGCTATGCAAATATTACATGAGTATGAGCAAAATTGTTGTTCTGTGATCTTGTTTTTAGAGTCGATAAGTCATCCAAATGCATGGCGCCTAATCATATCGGATTAGTAATATGTGCCTTACCGTGTTTCTTGCATTCATCCACGACAGATTGTCCCGCTGCCTTAAGGATGGCACCAGAAACACCTGTGAAGCGCAGCATGAGAGATGAAATCTATACTCCATGTTACTAGGCTGAATGAACTTTGAACGATTGATTAGAAAAACAGTGAAGATTTACCAGTGTCCAGATCTAGATTCTGGTTGTTTGAATTCACGATGACATCGACTGTCTCCTTAGTGATGTCCGCCTTCTTCAAGATCACAGAGACACTTCCAATCCCTGACATGATAAAAATGCCAAAAAATGTCAAGAAAATGTATCTCAATGTTGTCATTAGTCCTTGAGCATTGTTCCTTTTTTAATGTAGATACAATTAATTACTTATTGTGTTTGCTTGTGAAGATGGAAGGGCAGCAGTTTGGGAGGCACTTGATGAAGGAGGAATGAAAGGGGTTTTGGTTTTGGTGGCATCTGTTGGACAGTAACCCTGTGTCATAAGATAAGGAAAACTGAGTTTTTAAAAAGTGTCACTTGATACAATATTTTCATAATGAACATTGGACTTTTCAAACTGTGCATTAGCAATTAGTGAAAATACAGTTGTGCTAAATTTTTTAAATAGATTTAAATATGTTAAAATTAACCACCTACCAAGCCTTCCAGGGCAGATTTAAATCCTGCGACTGTTTTGGGATCAGACTCGGTCAGATGAATGGTGGTCAGTGTTCCACAACCCAAATCAATGAAGCTGCTTATCCCCTTCATTATTGCTTCACAGCTGTCTTTTACAGGAAACCCAAAGGTTCCACATCCTAGTGCCGGCATGCCCAAAGAGACACAATGGTTGTTAGCAGCCTTTAGAAGACTTTGCAATACTGCTGTCACAAGGTTTGTACAGTTCAGGTTTGAATAGTTGTTTCCCCAAACTGGGATTGCTGCATATATGAGCTTTTTAGATTTCAGAGTGTCCACGTTAGTCATAAGCACATCTCCTGCCACAAGACTCTGCTTCTCCTTCTCAAGTGCACGGATGGCTTCTTTAATCTTGGGTCCTCCATTTTCAAGGAATTGTTGTGCAACAGGATTGTTGAAGTTGATGTTGACCAGTGGACAAACCAAAGCATCTGAAGTCTGTTCTGCAATATTACCCTGAGAAAGTGTCAATTTCACACCGCCCTTGAGATCATAGCTGAACTGCTGACTGATAATTTGTTCTGATAATTTGAGATTACAGCCCATGGCTTTTGCCTCAATCTTGAGGGTCGATATCTTCTTTTTGAGGATCTTTGCCTCACCAGCTTTGGAGTATATGTACTTTCTGGTTGTTATTGTACTTATGTGCATGTTCACCACATCTATGGCTTCTTCGATTTGATCGCTTGTAGCCGTGACTTTGAGACATGGAGATTGTGGAGATCGGCAGGGCAGTATGGTGGCCCCCAAGGCTCTGAGCTGAGGATCGGCTGAGAGTTTCATGCAAGCCTCAACAAATTCCACCTCCTGTACTGTTTTCAGAGGGACGTCTTTTGTCACTACTTTCTTGTTCTCAAGACGTCCCTTTACCTTGGTAAGGACATCATCAACCACAAAACAGAATCCACATAATTCAATTTTGTCCCCTGAAAATTCAATGAGAATATTTTGACAGTTCTGGGTAGATTCAAGCTCCTTTGTGAGGTCAGAATAAAAAGTTGCCCATTGTTCACCAAACGTTTCCTTATTGTACTCCCCGGAAATAGAAATATCTTCTTGCTTGATGACCTCCTTGAGTTTTTTTTCAGCTCTGTCAATGTCACCCTTCTTACCGAGAACTGTGACGGACTCTTTGCTACAGATCACCACGGCCACAATGTTGTCCTGAGAAAAGTGATCATTTTGGAACTTCTGTAAGTCAAGCGAGCGTACAAACTGTGTAAAGTTATGGGAAGAATCAAGCTTTTTGGAAGTTAAAGTATCTAGGAGTTTTTGGATTAACATTTCTGCTGTTTGTACCCTTTCACTGAGCCCCTTGAGATGTATGGTAAAGTTTTCATAATTTTTGGATAGGTCCACATTGACCAAGTCATTCCCAAGAAGATCCAAGACAAGACCTAGCTTTTCTCTGGAGTCGAGTTGGATGTCTTTCTCTACAGTGTTTTTCACTACTTGGAGCTCATCTCTGGCCTTTTCCATCTTGCTCTTGATCTCCTTCACAAGTTTCTCCACTTCCCCCCGTCTCCCGACCACCACCAACTCTGAGGTGCAGATGTTTGGGGAGATGAGGACGGTAGCCATGTTGACTATGGGATAACTTCCCTTAACTGCCTGCAAGACCTCAGCCTCCATTGGGATGTGCTCCACCATGTATTTCTCCAAGTGGGTCTGAACCTCTCTTTGAACATTGGTCTCCCAGGAGGGGCCATGCCGGAGCAGGCCCAGTAACTGCTTGTCCATTGACATATTCAGTTCCAGTTGTGGGTGCTCGGAGACACTGTTGAAGGAAACCATTGCATGGACACTTTGAAGCACTGCTGTGAGCTCTTGGCTTGAGATCGCGTTGCCTCTGATAAAACTCAGGAGTTCTGATGTGACTGGGATGGCTATATCAGTTGAAAATTTTGATAGATGCTGTGTTTGCCCTGTCAGAACCCTCTGGAGGTCAGGGTAGAAGAGCCGTACAACAATCTTCTCTCCCATCAGAGTGTGTTTGCCCTCAGCCACCCTCTGAGCAACTATGGAAAAAGAGAGAGAGAAAAAAGAGACAAATTATAATAAGATAATACAACAAACAAAATAATAATACCCACAATTATATTATCGTTATTATTATTACATTATTATAATCATCTTGCTCATCATCAACATTGTTATAACGACAGGTATTGTGCAAGAGCTCTTTGTTCATTATAATGACCATTCATGTAAACCTTTAATTACTATGAAACTAAATGTACACAACCAATCAATTACACAATGTAAAAGAACATAAGAGTTAAATGTCGAATGTCACAACAGTTGACCTCACCCCTCCAGTCTTCAAATGTGATTACAGTGCTTTTGTTTTGGTTGACATGGACAATGGAGTTAATGTGGTCCCCTCCACTTCTGTTCTTATTGGAGAAATACAGTGTAAGGAAATCGTCAGTTATTTGACTCATGTCTCCTTCGACAATAACAGATTTGGTCAATTCCAGATGATAGGCCTCAATCTTTTTGTTGTTAAACATCTTGGTGAACGTTTTCTCCATGAAATGGGGTACATCTGCAGGCACACACACATACTTGGGTTACACGTTGTGACGTTGTAATACTTTGTTACTCAATTTACTCAATTTACACATATTGTGAATGACTCATGACTAATGAAAACAAGGAATTACATATTGCAAGCCAAAGCTCTCTGCAATGGTCAGCAATGGTACACAGCTAATCTTTTATTCATAAAACATTTTAAGCTCTTTGGTTCTTTAAAGGAGCATCACTCAACATTGTGTGTGCTTGTCCTTGCCCATTGTCAAACATAAAAAAAATGTTTTTGCCGCACTTCTGATAGACACATAAATGTTGTATTTAGGGGCAGGGCTATGTTGCTGTTAAGGCTTTCGCTATCTCCACTCGCTACCATAAGAAGGGGGCGGGGGGGGGAGGTGTTGCCGGAACGCTTGATTGACGATATCTTCTAGTATTAGAATATATTATATCTTATATCTAGTATCCAGTTCTTCGTGTTTAGTTCTCTCCTCGTGTTCCCTCGTTCCTCCCAGTGATCTCGTTTTGATAATCTGATTATCTGTACCTTGCCTAACCCTCAATTGCCTTTTAGCTTTTGGCTTTTCCTTTTAGCATTTGGGGTTTTGTCACTTTTGTCCGAACTGGTACTCACCTATTTCCTGTTTGAAGGTGACCACAATGCTGTCTCCACCCACGGCCTCCCAGGTGTGCTCCGCCCGGTGGCTGCAGCTGTGGATGTACATGGAGATGGAGTCGGAGAAGCAGCTATCGTCAAAGCCACTAAGGACATACTGTCTGGTGGACCTGTCCGCCGTGACTTCCTTCTCCTTGTACACTTCCAATGCTATGCCATGCTGCAGCTCTCTGGCACACATACTTTCCATCTCTGTGGGGGGTTTGCACGTGTGTGTGTGTGTGTGTGTGTGGGGGGGGGGAGAGAGAGAGATGTAGTAGGTCTTTCAAACACAACATCAATATCACGAAACATGAGAAATCTAGGATCTTGATTGGTTAAAGCATCAACTTGCACTTTAGTTGCATTTCAAATTATTTGTCAGATCATGAGTGCGTGACACTGCTTACCACTTCACGATAAGCCTATACTAGGATCACCTTGCTTGTATCAATAGTTGGATTACCTGACTTATTGGATATTTGAAGGATCCATGTGTTTTTCCCATGCATTCTAAGAATAGGATCTGTAATAAACTGTTCAAAGAACATCTCAAGAAACTCTCTGTTGCGCTCACTGGTGACCCGCAGTAGTGTGGTGGCTGTCTTTGTTTCGCCATGGCAAAAATCTGAAAATGTATTTAGAAAGTATCAAATTACGGATCCCTGTGTCAATGAAAACAGTGAGTGAAATTAGACCTTACCTGCTTGAGGGGGTAACACCGGCTGTAGAAGGACGACACGTGTTATTTATTTAGCAGGCATGACATGATCACACATGAAGGACCAACACATATTGGAAATCAATCTAAATGTGCCTAAATGTAGCGCTATTTGTGACTTACCTCTGCTGTTCCATTCTCTGGCAAGCGAACGTGCAGTGTTACCACACCCAGTGACCCCTTCAGATCAACTTGATGAGTCTTTTTCAAAACTTTATCCCGAACTAGGAAAGAAAACATCCACATGATTACAACGCATTAGAATCTACCTGGAATGTAGAATTGAAGACCAAAAGGTAAAACACATTGTAGAAACCTACCTTTGTCGTCGAGATAGACGAGTACAACTCGTCTTTTGTCGGACGGATCCACATGCAGTTCTAATATCTCGCCGCCAGATCGCCTTTTGTTTTTAAAATACAATCCCAACTTTGATATAATAGCATCGTCAACGTCGGCAGTTAGACCCTCCAAAATAAGAGTTTTCCCTGCCATTGCCGACTATTCAACAACTACCCACTACGGTCTTGAACGTATGATGTTGATTTGGAAAGTCCCTGCGGTGCATTTAACTTTCTCTTTCGTTTTCGGTGCGCCACAAGGAAATGCCCCCCATTCAATTGCCTAAAACAGCGCCCTACTTGGTAAGTAGCCGACTGAAAGAGAAACTGACAAACTATTCTAATACATCCATGTCCTTTTTAAAAAATTGCATACAACATACAGTAAATACACACGGAACAGCAAAACATTTGACAATTTCTGACACTTTCATTACAGCGAGACGTCTTTTATCCACGAACACGATGAACAAGTTCACGGTAAACACGACTCAAGGCGCCGTCTGTTACATTTATTTTACATTTATCGTGCGTTTATCGGTGGCTTAATTGTAACAGGCTTGAATTGTTTTGTTTTGAGGTGGCCGGTGTTTCGGGGGGATGGGAGGAACGAAGTAAAATCGCTGATGCCATGAAAGAGTTGGAAATGTGGAGGGTAGGCCTACTGTATACGAGCCCATATTGTTTACCTACGTGCATTAACTTATTTGAAGTTGTAACCTACTAGCTGTGACCCGGTTCGTTTTGAAGGCTAAGGTGGAAGAGGCCACATCTGTGAAAGACCAACTCACACTGGAAGCTTTCAACCAAGAAGACGCCATGGCCAAGGCTCGGGAGGACCTGAGTTCTGCTCGTAAACAGCAGGGGGAGAATCAGGATGAAAACATCAAGGCCACGATGGCCATAGACGTAAGCCTACTTTGCACCATGTAGGTCATACTCCCAAGTTAAATGATAACACTTTTTTTTCCGTTTAGGTTTACGGTTCGTTTATTGACATCTGCCTGTTGTGTTGTTGTCTATTATTGTGTTTATCGGGCTTGCATTTTTTGTTTCGTCTTTAGAGTTGTCTTTGAAGCCTATAGGCCCAACATTATGTTTTCAGATGTGTTGTACTATTTAATGCAGATGGCACAATCACATGGCACGCAACAAATAACTTGATATCTGTAAATTATTAGTACAAAAAAACCATATTTTTTTTCAATCTGCATAGGGTGAAATCCTCAGACTTCAGAAGGAAAACAAGGATTTGTTGGACCGACTGAAGGGTTTCAACAATGGTTTAGAAGTTAGAAGAACCGAGTTCATTGAATTAACACAGAAGTTGAAGGTAAACAACAAGATAACTATTATCTTTGACGGAATCGCAGCAGCCCTCTATCAACATGTGTTGTGTCATAAACATGTTTATGTCCGTCTAGTTTTGTGCCCAGATTCCCGACATAAAGCTAAAGTTTAGCGACATGCAAAAGGAAGACTGCGATCACGGCGATAACGTCGGCCAGCACATCAGTGGATTCTACACCGTCACACAGAAACCTTCCATGGTCCTCAACGGAGGACAGGCACTCATCACATTCGAAGAAAAGGAAGGTAGACTATCAGCCACTATGGCCACTACTGAATATTATTTCTTATCTACTTGTCTCTCGGTAGCATTGTGTTGACACAAAATGTCTGCATTGTCATCATTGTACCCAATTATTTATAATAGTTATACATTCTAAATAAATATAATTATACAAGATATGCACATATAACCCTCATTATACAAGATATGCACATATAACCCTAACATAACACATATAACCCTAACCCTAACTCTTTTTATTTAATACACTTTGTCTTAGCTCTTATTTGATTTTTAGTTGTCTGATATTGAATGCACTTATTGTAAGTTGCTTTGGATAAAAGTGTCTGCCAATGTAATGTAATGTTTAAATATCACACTTAATTTTTTAATTGTGGAAAAAGTACAGTGTACCATTCAATACGAAGTGAGTGAATATGACATTCTTCTGATCCGCTGTATGGAGAATTGAATGTAGTCAAACTTGCTCTGCTGCTGGCAGAAGGTGTGATGGCTGTAGACGGGCACATAACACAAAGGTATAATGAAAACAATGTTAAAATGCAACAGTGAACTGACTAAGGTTTGTAGGAGGACGTGGCGAATGATTCATGATTAACGATCAGTACAGGGACATTGCCCTTCCAGGAAATGTGTTGCTGACATAACCACTGATCAGAGGTTGGCTGATAAAGTAGCAAAACGAAAATAATCTCCACCAACACACCTGTAACGAGCCTGTTCCCAGAAAACGATCGATCACCAAGTGAATTTCCTAACCCAGCTGGGCACCAGCTGTAAACCTGCATGTGTTCTATGACGTTCGCATTCGCAAAATCAACACTTCAACTAACAATTCAGTTCTTCAGTCTTTTGTGTTTTCATCTTCTTAACCTCTTTCCATCATCGTCCAGTGGCTTCCAAGATCCTGAGGCTGGCCAGGTGCTCTGTGCCTTGTGGGCAGTATACCCTAGACGTGAGACCAAAGAGCCTGACCCTGGGGTCTGCTGTCAAGTTTGCGGTACTACTACTACTACTACTACTACTACTACTACTACTACCATTCTGGGCAAATTCATTTGATCAAAATACATGAGAGATGCACCATGTAATGCCTAACCATGCTCGTCACTGTGTAACCGCTGTTCTGTTATCGCCACACACTGTAGATCCAGCTTGACCTGTCAACGAAGGAGTTGATGTTCTCCGGTGTGCGGTCTGCGTTGCCCCAGGAGCGAATCATAGACCGCCTGCAGTCCAGCTTCTCCAAGCCCAGCAGAGGAGGAGGGGAGGTGGAGAGTGTGGAATATGACCATGACACGGGCACGGGCAAAGTCACCTTCCTCAATATTGGAGGTATACTGTGTGTGTGTGTGTGTGTGTGTGTGTGTGTGTGTGTGTGTGTGTGTGTCACCGATAAAAAAGTTGGTGTTTGATGTTTTGTCGAGGGTTGTAAAGAAAGGGTGTATTGCCTTAGTTCTTTTATCAAGGGTCGTAAATAAAGGGTGTATTGCCTTAGTTCTAAGTACAAACATTAAGATATGTTTTTCCCACTAAATAAGCTTTTATAACC
>OMNS01015022.1:1908-27380 GCA_900303225.1 Laemonema laureysi | reverse complement strand
CTTTACCACTGCAGAGTTGTTCAACCACCTCAGTGACTTCCCCCAGAGAAATTGACGTTGATCCCCCATCATCCTCTGGCTCTGCCTCGATCGTAGAGGGTGGATTGGTTGGGTTCAGGAGTTCCTCAAAGTGCTCCTTCCACCGGCCGATGACTTCCTCAGTCGCGGTTAGCAGTGAACCTCCCTTACTGTACACAGCTTGGATGGTCCCGTTTCCCCCTTCTGAGGTGCCGGATGGTCTTCCAGAAACACCTTGGTGCCGCCCGAAAGTCCTTCTCCATATCTTCTCTGAACTTCTCCCACACCCTCTGCTTTGCTTCCGTCACGGCCGCAGCCGCGGTCCTCCGTGCCTGTTGGTACCTTGCAACTGCCTCCGCCGTCCTCCGGGACAGCATATCCCGGAAGACCTCCTTCTTCAGTCGGACGGCTTCCCCGACCACCGGTGTCCACCACGATGTTCGATGGGTTACCGCCCCTTGAGGCACCTAGGGCATATATATATGTATATATTTTATATTTCACATATTGTTTTCTTATTGTAAATGTTTCTATTTTCCATTTATGTTTCTTGACTTGCAGTACTTGCTTTTTACTTTCTTATGTTTATTGTTATGCACCAAAATGCCAAAGAAAATTCCTTGTATGTGTAAACTTAACAATATAACAATAATAACAACATTTCTGATTCTGATTCTGATACACAGGGGCACTGACCCTTTTTCACCCCTTTTTACCCCCCTCGTTCTGTTCCCTGAGTTGTTTTACTGCCCCACTAATGTTTAATGTAACATTTCCTTTTTTGAGAAATGACTTTGACATATCATTCATGTGAGGGGGTGAAACTGTGTTAAAAGACTCTGAAATGCCATGTTTGGGGCTCACTCTACTAGGGAGGAGACTGGTGTATGCATACATTAAATACTCTGGGATCCTACAACTATTGTGTGCAGCTTTGTATTTAGAATCTGATCTGTCCCAGACGCAATATCCCATAAGGAAATTGCCATGACAATTGCTTATGTTGAATTCTCCTCTCCAGATTTCCCATATTGAGGTTTTTTTTTAGGTTTTTGTTATTTTGTTTGTTTTTGTTTACTCCCCATCATTTATTCATGTAACCGCTCCCCTTTATTTAATGCATGTCATTGTAATTAAAGGAGGACGTAGTGCTTGTGGTTGATGGGTTGTAGAATCACTGATTTTGGACAACTTCAACTTCATTAAATTAAATTGGCAAGGTTAATTAATCTTTATATATATATGTATAATCTAATATCTAATATGAGTTCAAGCTGAAAGAAGACCAACTGAAAACCTACCTGATTGACTATGAAAGGCAGTGGCAGGACGAAATAGGCAGTCCCTGGAACCTGAATATGTTGTGGAACAACGCTTTGAAGATGGAGGAGGCAAAGTAGAAGGTCGAGTTGAGGTGGCAAAGTAGAAGGTTTTTTTATTATAACTTGCTACAGGTATAACAACAGGAGGAGCTGAATATCCTCCCTCTCAAACCCTTTATACACTTTCCCCCTAGGTTACCTCGCTCTGGATCCCAGCCAATCCTGCTCTTGCACCCCTAAACTCCCTCACAGTTACACCCAGTTTTCCCCCTGGCACACCCCCTATGTAAATGATGGTTGCAGGTACTATCAACTACCCCCACCCGGTCCCCGTGAGCCCCTGACCAAACCCTTTCTCATGTAAATGTCCTTACAGCTATCTCCCACTGATCCCTTTGAACACCTTACTACCCCCTTTCCGGTGCCACAAAGTGTGACTCTCCCCCCTTATCTACATTTTCTAGTCCCAAATTTCCCTGGTCACTCTTCCCTCGTGGTTTTATTGCTCACATACCATCACGTCCTTTGTTTCCTGGGCACAGCAAGACCATCTGGTAATCAGAGATGATCTTACATTCCTCAGAGTTTCTCCACACTTAGTTCATTCATTTAGCCTTTTTTAACAGGATAACAACTATATTTTATCGTAAAATTCTCCCACAAATGCATCCATTGCCACAATTTCCTGTACAATAGTAAAGAAGAGCCTGCCCACACCAGTTCAAGAAGCATTGGATGGAGCTGTGGGATTCGCCAAGATGGATTGGCCCCTCCATAGTGAGTACATTGTCCATCATGTCAAGCACAAAAAACAAAGAAAGACACCCAAGATGATCTCCTGACCAAGCTAGCACAGCTCTAGGTCTTGTCTACCTTGCAGACATGACCAAGAAGAAGATGGCACCAGTGATTGTGCTCTTCAGCATGACTGAAGATGCCACACCACCACAACCAATTCAGGATGGATCACATCACCCCCATACATGTGACAGCCTTACCAGATATGGAGCCCCACACAGGTAACCCTAAACTCTGCAGAGAGGCCAAGTTCCCCGAGGTAGAGGCAGAGGACAACCATGATCAGGTCCTCTGCAGAATGCAACAACAACCCCATAGCTGGGCTCCCCTCCCCTCATCTTTGTTTCCTTTGTTGTTACTGCCCACAATGTGAAAGTTTCCCTATAAGAATCATGTACACGCATTGTCTCTGTGAAGATGCTTGGTAAATTGCTGCCTGTATCTTCCCATGATCATACTCTATATATATTAAATCAAATACTTGCTGCTGTTGTGTGTCCAAAGTGTCCAAAATGAAATACTTTTCATCAAAAACCAAACAGATGAAGAATACAGAGAATTGTGGGAATGTGTGAACCAAAGACAGGACACAATCAGATGTGATGACATCTACATTGGAACACAGGGAGCAGCCCTTTCAGTCAAATTACCACCAGACATGTCCTCGTGAGACCCTAAGTCAGTGCCCCACCTAACCTTGGTAGTGGCAGTATTTCGGCCGAAATGGGACCAATGATAAAACAAGCCCTCTTATGCCAAGAATGGGTTCCCACTGAAATGGACAGTTTATTAGAATGCCTATGATAGTGGACGTAGGGACAGCAGCAGTAATTGTTTGAGGTCATAGGGACCCAATGACAGGAGACCTCTATATAACACTGTTACTGATGTCAGCATATGCACTTGAGCACAAAGTTGACTTGAATCAAGAGGGACAGATGGACAATTGCAATGGCAGTGAAGAACGCTTGCAGTGGTTGGCCTAGATCCCAGAGGAACTGTGGCCAAACACAAAACAGATGGGGGCTAGTAGCATCAGCAACACCAGCGAAGATCTCCCTAAAACCAAATGTTCAGCCACAATACAAAACCACCCCAGAAGCAATGCAGGGCATAGAACACACAATTGAGGGACTAAAAGCCGCAGGCATATTAATACCAAATCAGAGGCTATGCAATACCACAATCCTGCCCATTAAGAAGCCACACTTTGATGACTACCGACTCGTCCATGACCTGTGAGCTATAAACAACTAGATGGTTCATAGCCACATCACAGCTACAGGCCATAGCTAGTGCACCAAAACCTACAACTGTGACTCAAATGCTCTCGTTCCTGGGAATGGCAGGGTACAGCCGACAGTGGATTTGCAATTATGATATAAAAACAGCACCGTTGCGTGTTATGATCAAAGCCAGCAGCCTAAATGGAGGCCAAGCCCCATTGGTATGGACACCAGAAGGCGGTGACTCATTTGAATTAATGAAAGTGAAGCTCATGCGTTTTCATGTCTCCACTCGGGATGGATATGCATCCGCCATGCTGACCCAGGCAACACCTACAGGCAAACGACCATTGGCATACTACAGTACCAAGTTGGACTGCCCCCACACTATCAGGGTTTGGCAGCAGCAGCATATTCTTATCAAAAAGCCTCCACTCTTATGATGGACACCCGACAACACTATATTGACCATTTGTGGTCACGTGGGTCTGCCATTTTGGGCGGTGGAAGTTAAGAGACAATGCTACTTTGATAATGTGTTTTAGATAGATTATTTGTTGTTTATGTTAGTGCTGTGTTTGGGGCTTATTTCTAATGTAAACCTGTAAGTGACATGTCAGTGACATTGTCGAATGAGGTGAGTCACCTTGAGGGTTCTCACAAATTGGCACGTGTTTAGGTCTAAAAAATGTTCATAAGAGAAAGAGAAAGCTTTGTCCAGACTGTAGACTTCTTGAAAAAGTAGAGCTTAAGAAAAAGTAATCATACCAGTTTTAAAATGTAATATCTCACATTTGTATATATGATCCAAGTATATATGTAATTTTTAATAGTCTGTTGTGTATGTAATAGCCCTGTGTATAGAAATACCACTCACTCTTGGTGTCCACAATGGCTGCACTGCTATGGCGTGAAAAACCGTGATTTCACTTGCAAAAGGTTAACACTGCACATCCTTTTGCATGCCATGCCATACCAGTACTTACCAGTACTGCTGTTGACATAGGGATCCTTTAATTTTGTCCACATAATTATACACCAAGCACTGCAACAGTTAATCTGACAGAATTACTATGGCAACTGAAGGACATAACCGTAGAAGTCAGCAAAAGACTCTCAAACCCAGACCTGACCTATTCAGAGAGAAGAGAACTAGTACCGCCCACTGACTGGACAATGTTTGTTGATGGCTCCTGTTTTAGGGATCACACAGGGACACATGCAGGATATAGTGTAGTACAGTTACACTCAGATTATCACACCACCTGTGCAAAAACCTCTCCCGGCCCCATGTTCGGCTCAACTGACTGAACCCAAAAATCAGAGACTGATATCAGCTGATCATCTCAAAGGACAGGAGGGAAGTCCAAGAAGTGAGGGGTACTGATGTATAGAGTCAGTGCAGCTTCAACCTCGGTGAAGCAGGAAGAGGAGCATGATCACCGGATATCAGGCAAATGTGTCATTACCCTGGTTCTGCTTGCTATGATATCTATCACACACACAAACAGCATATTCAGCAATATGAGTGTGACTCATAAAGTCACAAAGGGTGGAAATGTGGGATATTTTTTGAATAATGTCAGGGGTGTGAATAGAGTTACACGTTATGCTTCATGGACCAGCTTGCTTGACCTTGTGTTGGAATAAATCTTTATTCATTGCACTACTTTGACTCTGTTGTTGGCTGAAATTCTATTTTACCTGAACATAATATTCTATGTGAAGCTTTCTCCAAATTGCATATTGGCAGGAAGAAAATCCTCCACAATTGTCAGCCGGTATAGCTTCTACCCACCTGCTGTATCTGTCTATCATTATCAGTATATATCTTGTTCTGTCATATCTACATAATCGATCATTATATGTTGAAACGGCCCGTCTGGTGGAATGTGTCCTACTGGTGCTGAAAAATGTTTTTCTGTTGTTGTATGCTGCACATGTTATGCAATTCGCTATGGCGTGATCTACCATTGTGGCCAGGTATGGTGACCACCATGCTTTTTGAATTCGTGTTATGTCTTCCCCCCTTGCGCAAACCAGGATGCACGCTGCTGTTAGCGCTTTGATTTCTGGTAATTATGTGGAACACAGTGACTTTGTATAGTGGTAGTATTACTTCTTTTGGATTGTGTAGCTGTGCATTTATCCAGGATTTCTATTTGGTCCATTTGTGTTCTCTAACGTGAGCCTTATCCAGTATACACTTGGTTGGACTTCTTGTCCCATCATGACCATTGGGCATCATGTTATGTCCCAGTTCCCAGTTGATCTTTTCCTTTGATTTGAATGCCATCGGCTGTGCACCTGATTTTCTCTTTTAGCAAGAATAACACATCTCTCCCATTAGATGAATGGGTGTGTGTTCCAGCAGCTCAGTTTGTCCTCTTGTTTGACGTCGTCCTCATTCTTACTCTTCTTTGGCTTTTATATCAATATAGCAAACTCTTATATAGATTTTTCTGCAATGGTTTCTCTTGTCTCATTTACTTCTTCCGTTCTTTGTCACCTGATTTCTCTGGTATACTGTATATTTCATTGTGCCTTTGTCATTTTGCTTTCCACTTTTACTTCTCCCACCAGCAGTCTTTTGGGTCTTTCAATCCCTGGCTTTTCAGTGTTGCTGCTCTGGTTTTTGTCTTCATAGATCCCTTCACTGTCACTGCCATTTCCGTATTGGCTATTTGCTGGTGTTGAGGTTAGGCTGTGTGCCAGTGTTGAGGTTCCTCTGAGTGTTCCTTCCATTGCCCCCTTCACTTTTCCTAGGGTGAGTCCAGGTCTTTGAAGCTTTGGTGGCAAATCCTCTTCTCAATGACATTATAGTGGCAAATCCTCTTCTCTGACCATAAGGGCTCAGCATGTAACCTCTTATCTGCGTATTTTGAGGTTATTCTAGGGACTGTTAACCCAAGTGGGGGGTCTGGAACTCATTCCGTTGGTCCTCAGTGGGGCTTTAGGACCATTATCTGCTTCTTGTCCAGGTGTAGTTGTCAGGTATTCTCTGCCTGGTCTTTCTCGTGGTTGAGCTCTGGATCATCTCACTCATTCTGGTCAGTGGTGGTTGCTCCTTGTTATGTATTAGCATTCACACATGGTGTATCATAAATCCTAGAGTTGTCACACTTTTGTTGTACTCAATTTAAGATGGAAACAGCCTCACATTTGCCTCACATTTTAGTTGGTGTTGTCCTACTTGAATAGATCATTTCGGGTTTGTAGGTTTTTATTTTATGTATTTTAAATTTCTTATTTTATCCGCATTGATTCAATTCCCCTTTCCAAGCTGATTATTTGTAATAATAATCCCAAGTTGAATATCAGTATTTATATAAGCTCATGTGCCATACAGATGTATTATACTGGTACAATAACATTATTGGTGTAACATTCAGTAATCATAATTATCACCAGCATAGTCTAATAGACTCTATGAACATCAACATGTCAACCTTATTTATAGGATTGATCAATATTGCTCTTTTTATTGTCCTTATTATTTTGATATTAACCTTTTGTTCATCACCATCAATGACAACTAGAATAGAATAGAAATCAATTATAGCAAAGACAACATCCTTATTACCTTATTTTCATCTGAATTGTACTTTTAGTACATTCACTGTATTCTGCCATGCTAAGCATATCAAGAAATATTTTATTGTTTGTGTTGTCATTTTACTACAGGCTCGACCAGTGTTTAGCTGTCTCTAAACTAAAAACATCCTATTCTATTAGATGATTAACAGTAATAGCCATAATGGTTATGGGGTTTATGTCACATTGTGAGCCTATATAAATAGTTAGTGATGTCTGCGGGCGTTTGGGATTGTTCTACACTGTCAACTATAATGTTTGCCATCAAGTATCTGCATTCTACTTCTTGCAATTGTCTATAATAACTCTGTAATAACTGTAGCTGTGCTGAAAGCTAATTAACGTAATTTGTGTCAATGTTAACATTGGACACACAATTGTGTATGTTGAAAGAATTTATTAAACCCATTTCCAAATGCCTCTTGTATGGGGTTTATTATTCTCCGGAACCCAGAATCGTCCATTAACGAGAATGGCTTCCCATTAATGGTGACCAACTCCACGCAGGTATCTGTAAACATGTCGGGAGTTAAAGAGATGTGGATGTATTTTGCCTTTTTTTTTTTTTTACAACATCCAGCGAATCCAGCGTTGTTTGTCCTTGGCCAAGGACAAACAGTTGGCCTGTTTGGCCAACTTCAGGTTAGATCTACTTTAACATGATTGAATGTTTTCTTTGGATGTATCGCTGTACATTGCTATTTTAGATTAAAAGTGGTTATACATATTAGGCCTAGTGTTATGGGTTGAAATATGAACAAAAAAATGATGTTATTAACCGTTTTCAGAGAAATCTATTAAACAGTTCTGTTACGGAACCGTAAATATGATTCCATTTTCATTCATAACAAAATATCGCTTGTTTCCATTTTTCGTTTTGTTTCCTTGAACCGGTTCAGAGCCCTGCTTGTGAGTTCACATTCTGTTTCTCTCTGAAGATCAGTCGGGCCTTCATCCCACTGAATGCCTTTTCTGAAAATTTTTAAATTATAGGACCAATCAGCAATCAGGGGAGGGAGTTTCAGTTCATGATGAACAAGTTCATAATAAAACAATGGCAACCTGTGGAAAGTTTTCTAATCTACAGAGCAATCTTTTTATCCAAAATAGCTGAATAATGATGTTAAATAATTAACAAAAATCTGCACCATATTCTCAGAGGAGAATATGTTTTTGCTTTACCCCCAGCCGGATTTGTTAAAAGCGAAGAGAGTCTCTCTGATTTGAGTTTTTTTGTAAGGCTACCCATATTTGGAAATTAATTATTGCCCAGCATAGGCCAGCCTGATACTGCGAACGTGAATATCAGGATGGTCTCACAAGGCTATTTTACAATGAAGTTGAAAACCAAAACATCATTTTGCATATCAATAGGCAATTATACAAAATTAAGGGAATAAACTCTCCACTCTCTGTGTTCCTAAAATCAGCGTTAATTACACCTGTGGTCTCAATGTTGCCCTCATATGTCACGACTAGGTTGCAGTAAGCATGTTTCTAACTATTTACAATGCAATTTGTTATTAAAAAAAAGGTCTCTTACAATTAACAACTACATCATGAATTCATAAAATAGATATCATAAAACAATAACACAGACACTCTGACCTAATTGACCCCAAATCATGAATTCATATTACTAAAATCCTTAATCCATCATCCCCACATACCCCACATCAAAGATTAATATTTCGAAATGTATTCACACATTCACAAACGACTTGTTATGCTCAAATTCACCTAAAATCATAAACCTGACATGATTAATTCATAAAATAGTCATCTTAAAATAATAAACCCGACATTATCAACTAATTAAGCTGCAATGCTGTTATTAACCACAAGATGTCATCTTTGGCTCGTACTGGCGGGCGTGATAATTAGACGATACATTTAGCAGATGCAGTGATTTTATATAGACGTAACTGAAGTATAAAGTGTGTCGATGATCCTATATACCACATACATCTTAACTTTGGGGACATGGGTCACACGTGGACGGACACCGTATTATTTATGTGTGGTTTGGTAAAAAATAAACAATATTTTTACTGATGGCATTCATTCTCCTGATGTTAGGCCTAGTTATTGCAATTGCTTGGACTAACCTATGTTTTGGAAATGCCTAGCAACAAAGACATGGGACATTCATTATTTCATACGGGTAAAGAGAGCACAATAAAGGCCATATTTTAAGTTAAATGTTAAGCAAAACAGGCCATCGTGCCAAATTCTTATAACCCCCTTTCTGACCCCGGAAAGCATGGTTCATACGTGTTCATGCTGCGCGCAGTGGCACAAGGTAAACCCACATTTGCATTATTTTCCCCACTGTTTCTAGTAGACTATTCCATACTGGTGTTGGGTCACATATTACGCTATAAACAGAACTGTTAAATATAGACCTAAATGTAATTTTATTCTTGAGCTCTATGCCATTAGATCTATGCCAGATATCTGACATGTTACAAATTAGAGCTAAATAATGGAAGTCTGATAATGAAAAGTACACTAACTGACCAAAGGCTCCTCTGCGTCGTCTATATTCCAATTGGCCTTATATTAGGGGGTGTGTCGAGTGGAAAGATTTTCCAAAATAACGTTCACGTGTTCGGTTGGATCTTACGTTCACTTGGTAATCGAGCACCCTCTAGCGCTAAATAATTGTATGGCAAAAATAACGCTTAGGAAGAAACCAATCCACTAAATATGTTTATAACGCAACGTAGTAATACGTGCTTGGCGGATGTATAGTTCATATATGAATAACATACTATAATATAATAGTAATACGAAAGAAAGCGAAACACATAGAAGATATATCGATATTTGTCAAAGGTAACTGTTTTACCCTGTGTAATAATCAAAGTGGTGTCGTCCTATAGTATTGAAGGCAAAGCTGGTAAAGCGCTGTTTGTTTTTGAACCGAGAAGGAAGACGTGTTGCCGACAGTACCCTTCACGCGTCGATTTTTATAACGGCTTCAAGTATTTATTTGTTTCTATCGTCAAGTTAGTTACTGTTTTGAAGCGACTTGGTTAGCTCGCCATGGCTCTGTGTGGGGGTGTCGGAGCCATGGCTTTGCCCAGCGAGCTGATTGTCCATATATTCTCTTTTCTGTCCGACCGAGACAAACTCCGGGCCTCGGCCGTGTGTTCACGGTGGAGGGAGTGTCTCTTCTATCCAGCCCTCTGGACCGAGCTTAAGCTTCGAGTAGGCGGTGGCTGTAACGGCGGTGGCTGTGGTTCTGAAGAGACCCCGAAATTAGAGTTTCTCATGCGGAAGTTCGGCTCATTCGTGCGCGAGCTGCAGCTTGAACTCGCCCCGGTAGACGGTTACCTCAGTCCCGTGAACCAAGAGTCGTCTACGGGCAGAACGGACCAAGCTGCTCCTGAGAGGGACTCACACTTCTCCCAACGGTGGAAAGACGCGACGGCCACTTATTTGGATCAGGTGTTATGTGTGCTGACTAGCACCCGAAACAACAGGTATCAATTGATTCAGTGGATGTACATTTTATTGCACGACAGAATCACGCCACACAGATATACCCAGTAGTATAAAATGATGGAAATGACGTCGTACACCGCAACACGCCAGAACCTGGCTAGCGCTGTTAGCTATAAACAAACCCTGACATTAGCAGTTACGTAATGGAGCCTTGTGGGTGCATTTTAGCGAACGAAAAGCGCAACCAAATGATTACTTGTAACATCATATGTGTGTGTTGTAATGTCACGAGAGCCAGGCCTACATTTCACTGTGATGTATGTGGATGGGTGGTCATGTATACTGCATAATTGCGGCGTCAAATGCGAGTCTGCGTTTCTTTTGTAGCAAGTCCCTTCTCCTACGTTGTATTGTTGCATTGGTTGTCATACCAGAAACAACAATGCCGCACTGGTTGTGGCGAGAGAATGCTGTGCTCGATACTGTAACGCTGATATCAGCACTGACACTTGCATATCGTTTTGGCGTGTAAACTAATTAACTAACGAGTGGATTAAATTACACTGTGCACATGCTTCAAATCTGCTGTGATGGTGGCCTTCAACACTTTTTTCAATGACTATAACAATCACCCACATTCTGTTTCATTCGCACAACTTCTGTTATCCATTATACTTATACACTTCCTTACTACCCACACTTTTATAGTAATGACTCAATACTTTTAACTATTTATACTTTTGTATAAAGTATTTCAACTTTTCAACTCCCACATACACACATGGAATTTTTCTGTGTTCTGGAATTGTTAGTGTACAAAATACTAAAAAACTCAAAATCATATAACACACACACACACACACACACACACACACACACACATAAACTGAGTACTCCTACAATATTTACATCCCATAGTCATATTATACATCAAAAATGTTGACTTCCCCACAGTGATCTAAGCAATGGTATTATAGTTTATAGTTATAGTTAAACTTCTATACAATGATTCCAAACGTTAATTATTAGACTTTTAAACCAAGAACATCCTAGCAACCACCTAGAACATCCTAGCAACCACCCAGAACACCATAGCAACCAACTAGAACACTATAGCAACCACCTAGATAACCATAGCAACCACCAGAACACCCTAGAAATCCCCTAGAACACCATATAAACCACCTAGAACAACCTAGCAACCACCCCGATCACCATAGCAGTCAGGGCAACACTCACTTGCGCACTAAGGAAAGGAGCTATAACAGATAATGCCATAGACTATATGTATAATACGCACCCAAGACCGAACAACGTCTAATCAAATAAAGGTAATAGTTATAGTTTCGCCTGTAATATGCTCTGCACGTATCCATATACGCAGGCAGAGAAAAGTACAGCTACGTTGTTCTCAGGTCCTCTAGCGTGAAGCAGTGGCTGTGGTAATCAAGCTTTGAATTACAAATAATGTTTAACAGTTAGACAGTTCCATGGTCATTATTGTATTGTGTGTGTGTGTGTGTGTGGAATAAATGGCGGATTTTACTGCGTGTGTCTGGATTGTTTATGAAAACGTTGTGTGCATCTGCATGCAGTTGTTACATGGCTTATGACTGGTGAGCAATGATAAGTGTATAGGCCATGTACCACACATTCAAAAGTCAGTGTTGAAGTGACAATTAACTATATATCTCTCCTGCAACTGAATGGCAGAGTATATAGTGATTTCACTATATAAGAAGAGTAGACTTGCATAATCGCATACTAACAAGCATACTTCCAGAACCTTCCATATAATGAAAGTTAATAATAATAGTAATAATAATAAAGGTTAATAATACAATAACATAATAATTTACTTGATTTGTTTCTTGTAACCATTAGTTAGTGTTAAACATTGTTGAAATGTGTGGAACATCATGTGTCCTTCTAGATGTTTTCTTGCTAGATCACGTACTCCAGGTGTCATGCATAAAGCGTTTTCTTTATTAGAGCTAGGCCTTTATGCTTATTTAACTTGATGGTCATGTCTATCTTTTCCTACACATTCTTTCTGCCGTCATCTGATCATGAACGGTTCCCCTAAGATTGCTGTGATTACACTTCAATACAGCCATCAATTTTGATGTTTTGTCGTGGTGTTAGTCCTGGCTTGCTGTGGTTGATCAGTTATGAAAGAGGTGGGTAACTGATCGGAAAAATATATTGTGGGGAATGTGTTTTGAGTCAGCAATGATGACCTTGACAAACATGCATGTCTGCCACGCCAAAGCACCATTAAACAATGGGAGTGTAGCCAATTTTTCTTGGGTAATTGGCCCATGTAAAAATAAATGCAAATGCATATTTTTACATTATGAAGACATTGTGAAGATTACAACAAGGATGGATGTGTTTCATCGTTATAACTAGTGGTTAGTCTAAATGAGTCTACCAAAAGTAAATTAATTGAGTAGATGTATATTCAGTTGTTTTCGTCATTTATCAAGTCATTATTAAGAAAACAAATGTTATAGTTTCAAATATTTAGTTACATTTCTTTGTTTGACGTCATAAATGGATATTCCGTCTTTGTGATTTCGGACCGTTTAACTGACTAAATGATGAACCATTGTTTCACGTTAGTTACAGAAAACAGACTGCTGCTGAAATAATCTCAACCGCCACCCACCCACTAATAATAACTAACTAATAACTAATAAAATGCTCCTAGCCTCAATCACCTATGGGCACCACACAAGAATATTGAGTCACGTCTATTTAGATTCCTTACCAATATTTAGGTAAAAATTACAATCATGTATTTACTTTCACACAACTAAAGAGTCAAATGCTGCTCAACTACCTGTTTACATTGGCATGCATGCTTTGCCAATTTCATCTCCTCTGCCATGATGTTGTTCGTGTCAGGGACATCCAGGTGGTTGATTGTTCATAATTTTCATGAAGTTGCTGTGCTGCTTTCCTTTTTTGGAATGTGGACTCAAGTCAGAAACTTCATTTCATGGACTGAGGTGGTTGAAGGTTGTTTAAACCATGGCATAATATCACATTTTGGACATGATGAAGCATCATGAGTACCTGGTTTGCATATTCCAAATTGTGTGTGTGTGCGTGCGCACGCATGTGTGTGTTATGAAACCAGTAAGCCAAATTGGCCACTAAAGCTGAACCAAATAATGCCAAAAGAAAAAACCTAAACAATGTTGACGCTTTTCACAAGAAGCTACTCCGTATGTGAGCACTATATTCTTTTATTATATAAACTTGTCTCTGTCTCTGTCCTTCAGAAACCTGAAGAAGCTGAGTCTGTACGGGGATACCTGTGTCCTCCAGGAGAAGGGCCTGTTGGACACTTCCTACTTAGAGCACATTCACCAAGGAGATAAGAAGATCAAAGAGTGAGTGGCAGGGCAATGTCAGAAGGCGATTTAATTTTTTTTCAAGTCAAATTACCATATTGACAATGGGAAAACTAGAGGTGTGCATTTTCTGAAGAAAATATGTGTACTTGCATCTGGGCTTGTCTTATGCTTTTCCGTGAGCACTCTAGCATGTTAATGCGCAAGGCTACTCCATTAGCACAAGTCCCTGGGCCACTCTGAAGCACTTGTGATTGATTGAATGATGTTGGCTCATTTGCATATAAGTTTTTGTGCAGAACTCGGCCATTTCTAATTCCAATAAAATGAATGTAGCTTGTGGTCATGCACAGAAGGAGCATATGTACCAAATGTTGTGTCATTTGGGGTTATGGTTCATGAGAAACAAAGGTTTTCTTAAACTTTGAAGGTACAGAAAAATCGATCCTAATGGACCTTATGGGTCCTTGAGGGAAAAAAGGTTCAGAATGTCAAATAAGGCCCAAATACCAAGTTGCAGACTGCCAATTATAGCGCCACTGCAGTCAAAGTGGTACCAAACCTTTGTTCTGGTTTCCAAATGTGTGCCAAATTTGACAACTCCAACATTAAAAAAGTATACAATCTTTTTTACTATAAAAGTAATTTCACAGTGCACTGATATATGCCCAATTTTTGGGCATTGGTCTGTGGTTGAGCCCTCAAAAACTGTAGGAGGTGATAGTTATGGAAAATGAGGCAGAAGAATAATAACTAGAATGTTGCTGCTGATCCCAGTTGCGGCTGCTACCAGCTGCTGCTGCATTGTCTCACCATGAAATATTACATTAAAGAGGTAGTATGGTGATGTATTACTAATGTATTGGTGCCATACTTAAATATGTCGTGCACATGCTCATGGAGAACTTGTTTACCAAGTTTTATTTGATTAAAGTCAAAAGAATTGTAGAAATAACATGCGCCGTTACTATAGCTCCCCCTGTGAGTAGAATGTTTAAATGTGGATGTATATAACAACATTCCCAAATTTGGTTGCAATCCAATTTAGCATTGAAGAGTTATGGCCCGTTAAGTAAATCAGGCCACGGTTTCAAAAGTTTGGTCACCAATTAAAGACAACGGTAAGTGAAACGAACTCATAAGCTTTGTTCGGTGTCATCTAAATATGGTATGTACCAAGTTTGGTGAAGATTACATGAAAATGTGTGGCAAAAGAAACTAAACATTTGTTTACCAAAGTATTCAAAACAGCAGAAAAATAGTATAGGTTTCATATAGTTTTGCTATGCCTAGTTCATATTAGCCAAAACGTCCAATTCATACTAACTGACCACATGGTGGCACTATTGGTCCCCTCATCCAGATGGGGCACCTGTCCATAAAGTAGGAATACTTTCAGCTTTAAAACATTCATCCCATCCATGTCCATTATACATTTTAATAATGAAAAAAAATCAGAGAAGAAGGAGTTAGAATAAAGAAAAGTAATAGCACACATCTCCTAAAGAAGATGTACGTTTCGAGACGATAGACACCAAAAAACGGCAATATAAATACAAAGATCACATTAATTAATCGCATTAATAAAAACAAATATAACAATAGTGTGGCTTGCTTTGCATCAAACGGAGAGTGAAAGGCACATTCAACGGTCAAGTCCCAGTAGGTCTAGTGGGCGGTTGACTGCTGGGACTTAAGACTTTATCTAGACTATTATCACTGATTATTTTGTTGCATTGATTTACGTCCTTGTGTTGCATACAATAAATCCCATACTAAACAAGAGTTAACATGGACAGCTTGTCCAGATATCCTACTTTCTTTTGCCCGTAGTGGTACTTTCGCCCATCAAGGTTTGTTTCAATCCTAAACCTTCCTCTCTTACTCTCATTGCTTCTGGTTCTCTCCCTCTTCATCTGTTTAGGATTCAGCAGCTGTTCATGGAGCTGTTGTCCAACAGCAGACAGCTCAGGTGGCTGTCGTGTGGCTTCATACTGGGCCTGGTGACACCTTCCTCCCTGGCCTCTTTGTCTAACCCATCGGCCCAGAGTCTGCAACACCTAAGCCTGCTGGACCATCAGATGGGTACATGGTTACATTCCTACAACATTCCTAACTAATAATGTATGTATGTTTTCTAACATGATTGACCACCCTTCTCTGCTGCGGTGCGGACTACTGCAGCGCCACTCATCTGTCCGATGGAGGTGGAGCGCCTGTCGGGCCTGCGCTCCCTGGCGCTGGACTTCTCCGACCTGACGTCAGAGATGTGCGGTCTGCTGGCGTCCCCGCAGCGCGTCCCACTTCACCGCCTCTCACTGCTGCTCAACGCCGCCGCCCTAGAGGGCACGGCCACTGACGAGGACTGGAAGGCATTGGTAACTTAATGATTCTCACATTCTGCACGTTTTATGACCTCACCAATGTCAAATCAAATATAATGTCAATCCAGTTAAATCTTGTTCATACACTTTTATGGAATTTGTTGTTGAATATATTTAAAAGTTCATGGCCATCCAACAAATGGTTGGTTGGTAGAGAATCAATTCTAGTAAACACCCTGGACACAAATTGTAGAGCTAGCTGTTGTTGTAAATGTGTAGACTGATCCTTTTATTTGTTTTTCTCCAAATTACTCATACTGAGTGTCAATATTTCCTGTATGCAAGGTAGGCATTTAACTTGAACCTGGTAAACATTGGCTGTTTCAAAACTGAAGTGAATATTGAAAATGAACATTGCCCTTTTGAATAACAATTTTGGTATTCTCAGCCCAAGGCTCATCTAACCCTATCTACACGATCAATTTTACTGGCGTGCCTTTCCCTTAAACATGTGTTTAGCAAGAGCAAGAGAATATAAACAAATCTATGCAAATATTTAAGTGTAATAGAATTACACTGCTGTTTTAATGAAAGGAAAGGTAAACTTTTGTTGATCACTCAACAAATGGGACACGGCAAGCTTAACAAGCTCACTCCATGGCCTCCAAATGCAGGTCCGCGTGAGTGGCAACCTGCGTGTCTACATCATGGCGCTGGAGGTGGACAGCAGTGAGCTTTTGCGCGTGCTCAAGCCCAGCCTGCCACTGGAGCGGCTGCACCTGGACAGTTACAGCTCTGTGGTGACTGATGGGGCACTGGAACTGGTGGCTCAGCAGTACAACAAGACACTCACACATCTGTTGTTGCTGCGCGATGACGGACACTTCCCCGACCTCAGCGTCAACCGCAACGAGGACCCGCTTGTCCTGCTGGCCTGGCGCTGCACGCAGCTGGCTGTGCTGGTCATCCACGGTGAGGGACGACCCCATCTCAAAAGAGTATACAACATGCTGTTCTAGTGGTTATTGGTTGTCTGCGTAACTTGGATTACATCATTTGTTGTTTTATACCATTTATAACTGTAACATTTGGTTAACTGTAGTTAACTGAGGTGTAGTCTCACAAATCAGACTCTAGATTAATATCTAAAGTCTGATGGCAGACTAGCTCAAATCTGAGTGAACGGGGCGTTTCACTTTTTTCCTTCATATTAGTTTCGACCAATCAAGTAACTGGAGGCAGGGATTTGTAAGCATGTAATTGGCAAACATGAACTCAGCCAGCAGTAGTAAACTGTAAAAAAAAAAAAAAAAAAAAAAAAAAGTGTCTGTAAAGGTTTCAAATCAACACTTTTTGTTGAACTATATAAGATGATTCCATCCGTGCTAGCTTTGAACCAAAAACAGTTTTCCTATGGGCTCACTACGTAGTAAGGGAAATTGAATTGTAGCACAATCTACAAGCATAATGCAGAGGAATTTAAGTCTGTTGTTCTTTTGTTAACTCCTTGGCTCCACACTCTAGGCTACACTGTTTGGTCCCACAACCTGGTGGCCATCTCTCGACTGCGGGGCTCCAGCCTGCGTGTCCTGGCCGTGTCCGAGGAGAGCATCGACTTCGACCCTGACCAGTGGACGTACGTGGAGGGTGACCCCGTCCACAACCTTGTCAAGGAGGTGTCCCTGGGTCTGGGCCGCGTCTGGCACCCCAGCTTAGATTCCAACCTGGTCCTGTCGGAGCCCACCCAGCACTTCCACCGTGAGATGCACGCCTTCAGCATGGGCATGTAGTTCTGGGGGATGGATGGAGGGCAGAAATCATCAATCAACACTACAGGCGCTGGGTCAGAATCAAACCGTTCTCTAGGCACCAATTTGGCTGTAGTAGACTACATCTTATCTATGACCAAAAATCAGAACTGGATCTGGAACTAACTCTATATTCATGCTCTGATTTGAGCTAAACTATTTGCTTTTATTTATTGACATTTTTTCCATCATTAAAGTTTGGGGTTTTCTTTTAATTGTGAGTGTACCTGCTAGTTGCATTGGTTTTGAATGAGAGATTTTCATGTTGCCCAGTTCTCAGTGTTAAAGAGTGATTTGTTCACATTGGGGCCTGATTTGGTTTGTTCTGGCCCGGCTTGATCCATCTTTTACCAATCCTAACTTCCTGTCCAACGTCCTGTAATTCCATTTCAATAGAAATTGTGAAATGCCCCTCTTTTATTTTCTTACCCCTTGCAATCCCAGTGCAATATTTCCCCTATCTAAATATGGTCTGTGTATATTTATATTGAACTATACAACTATACTGATAAGGGGATCAGAATAGTGGTCAGTGGATTGACTGGTGATAGGGGAAAGTGCAGGTGTGGGTGGAGTGCAAGTTGTTAAACAATTTCAAGTTGTAGTTTTATTTCTTGGTGTGTCTATAAGTCTCAGTTTCTGTCTGTTCCTCCCTAGCCTTAGCGTTGCTAACTTTCTACTCACACTCTCCTGGTAGTCATGGGCTGATATTTGTTTTTGTGAGCGAGCCTCGATGGCAGCATGGGTGCTGGACTGCTGAAGTGGCTGAACGAGGCTTATGCTTCTAAAAATGTCACTAAACTGAATATTGCAAATCTTCCTGTAATGGCCACAGTTGGTAACACAATCCTCTCATTGTCTGTCACACTGAGAAACCTGGGGATTCTATGCCAGCAGATATTTTTGAGAGTAACAGGGCCACCACATGAGGACTTATCATGCACATGTAACACAAAGTCCTCCTTGGTTCTGGAGGACGCACACCCACCCAGTTCCATAACTGTCTTTTAAAAACATTGACAACCATGCAGTGGTGTACTATCCCTTCATGGTAATTTGCTTTCTCGCAGAATCCACTGAAAGTCTTCCAGCCACAAGGCAAGTGAAGATGGGCGGTTTTCAGTGCTCTTCCTTTCTATCCCTTCTATGCTCTTCCCAGCTTTACGCCATCATCAACTGGCAAGAGGCAATGCATAGCTTCTTTACTGAATTTGTTTATTGCCTCCTGTAGAGTGAAAGACAAACACAATCGAACATAAAGTCAAACCAATTGTTGATGCTTTCCAGTAAGGGTCTAAGCATATTGGTAGAGTCAAGCATGAGCTTTAAACGTGCAAGAGAAGTTACATAGATTGCTGTGTTACTAAACTAAAGGGGATTTTGGCTTTTTACCCCTTTTTAGCAAGGTGCCCTTGCAGCTTTAAAGGAAAAGGAGAAAAATAATCTTTGAGGGCATAGGGTGTCGAAATAGTGTATTACCTAGGTTATTTTTTATTAACTGCAACTTTTTTCCTTAAAATTATTATTCTGTATTTCCCGTTTCCGTAGTTTTGCGCAATAAAACAAACGGGTAATGAAAACACTGAATTAACATGCTTCTTCATATTGGCCAAGTCATTTATTTATGTAAGGCCAAATTGTTTGTCGATGGTGCACATGAAAACGTTTTACTGTATTCGAAGAGGTCGTTACCTAGCAACTTGCAGCCTTGAGTCAAATTCACTGACTACCATTGTGCAAGGTTACATCTGGTTGTGAAGTACAACTAACTAACTAACATGAGGCCCTTAAGAGTACAACTAGGTCAACTTCTGGTTTGGGATACTGGACATGTCTTTTTGCCTAAAAGTCCTCTGTCCTGTAGGTTAGGCTTTCAATATCACAGTGACCCACCAAGGTAGTGTTGATGATGGCGAAGACTTTGAACAATCACTGAATTTGTTAATGTGTGAATTTTATGATTTCACAGATGCCTTGAAAACAATGGTATGTTTTCCAGGTGCAGTCTTTTGTTGTTTGTTGTAGTGGACATGGTTGTTCATGTTCCACCATGTCTTGGACCTTTGGCTTCTCCGTTAAGACCTAGTCGTACATTTATTTTTCAAAGATTAAGGTTGATAAAGAGAGGAAAGCAACACCAAGCTGTTAGTCGCACACATATGTACTGTGAATTGTAAGTCTGGAGGTGGGGGAGGGGGTTGTAGGCCTTAACACTATCTCAACCTTTTGACTGGCATGGTAGATACTGTCTAGCTTTGTTGCCCCCCAAAAAAGCCATGCCTGCAGATGTGTGTATAACCTATCACCATTCCGTCACAATCAATTAAGGTCTGCTTGCAAAATTTGACTAATATCAAAATATAGGTTAAATGTTTATTTTATATTTCCACTTCAACTTTTGTGTGAAGTGTTTCGACCTGCAGTCTGACAGCCAAGCTAAACAAGACGAGTGGTGATATCTGAAGGATGGAATTCCTGCCTGGATATATTGGACGCTTTTCAAAAAAGTGATTGTGATATTCTTTTAGTTTCAATTGAAACATGTTGAGGAAATGGACATTTACTGGGGTACAACAGGGAATAGGGGCCTTCAACACAAGTCTCACAGGTGTTTGCCACATGGTGACAATCGCTGGCCAAATTCTTTTTTTGCATTGCCTCAAATATTTCCTGTCTGTGGCCATAGCAGTGTTCCAGCATTCCATTTATGAACAGTTTATGGTGGACATGTGTAACCTGGCACCCGGCACCCAGCCCAGGGCAGAAGTTTGCAGAACGTGTGCACATAAGGAGTCCTATGGTAGTTGAGCTGTATTTGTGGTCCTGACCTGATCATCTTTATAGACCTCGGATCACAACTCAGGATTAATGCACTTTGGTACCTAGATTCTCTTCAGGTAGCTTTCTGTGGCTTCATATTTAAGCCAGGCACACATTGAAGGGGAAACTGCTACTATTGCAACCCTGATATAATGTATACCTTGCTTGTTTTATCATCCGTTTTCCATGCCGCTCAAAAGGTCACTGTTTGCGAGTTATGTCTGAGTTTTAAGCATTTTAGTGTCTTTATTTTCTTATTGGCATCCTAATGAAAGCCACGATGGAGGAGTGTGCTCCTCTTCAGAATGTAATGCGAGGCTAGCTAGCACCAATATGCAGAACAGCATTTTAATACAAACACTTTGACAAAGTCTCCATCTGCTCTTTCTTTCAGACACCTTTTTGCTGTATCACATCTCCTTCACCTCCTCCTACACAAAGTAATGGGCAGGCTATAGTTGTAACAAGTCCTATATGGCCTTGATTCCTCTAATAATTATTATTGGGTATGTTTCCTGTCCAGGAAAGCTGGAATAATATTTCAAGATGTCCTCTGGGTCAGACTCCAGTTGAAGTGAGGGCATAATGTTTCAGAACAATGCTTCTGGACACTATCAACATTATTGCATTGTTGTTTCATTTGTTTTATCACTGACGTTGAAACATTGAACGAATATTATCTTGGTGTCACTGCTCTCTTTGTCAGAGGCTTTAGTTATGCATGTGTGCCACTATAGTCTCCCCTTCCACAACAGCAGGAAACGGATATTATTTATTTGTTCTCAGGGCTAAGTCTCTCGTTCCTTCTTATTTTTAAGGATGAAGGAAAATGAGACGTGTTGTAACAATAGCTCAGGCCAATGCTCAGGCCAATTTCTTGAACTTATTTATGATGACCGTTACAAGTTTATTAGTTGCAACTAGATCTACTGTTCTCCCTAAATGTATTTGTTTATGCTGCCAAAGACCATGACACAACCATTATCACAAAAAACATGTCTGAAGTGGCCTCTCAAACACACATGTATAGAACACAACTCCTCTAAAAGACTACAGGCTTTTTTCCAACTCTTGCTGTTCCCTTCAGAACACACCTAGTTTCCTTTAACACAGTAGGTTTTATTTTTACTTTTATCTAACACCACATGGTCTTTGATGTTGTCCTGTGCCGCCCGACCTTGATCACTGTCTGTAAACAATGTGAAAATGGACAAACACACAAAATACAAAAATGCAGCAACGTGAAAGTCATTTGTGATTCATTACCAGCTTGCTGTCAGGCTTTCAACTAGTCCTAAAAACTTACGGCTATGAAGTCTTGAGTCCAGAAAGCCTGCAGACAGGCCAAAAGGGCCTTAATGTACAATTCCAAGTCTGAAATTGTACTTTGTTTTGCGTTTCTGAACACTGTGGGCACTGATGCAGATATTGGACAAACCTCATAAATGGTGGATGGATACTCCATGGAACATTCCAGATGGTAACATGAGTGGGTCGTTTCTCAGGCCATCTAAACGACTTGACAAACTGTCCAATGTGTGTGGCCACTCAAAGTCTCACCTGGCAAATTATAGATAAATATTGAGATATTTATACAGACTTATTTTTTTACTGTTGTTTTTTTTTTGTGGTCATTGCTGTTTTAAGAAGGTATCAGGGATGCTGGCATGTACAAGACATGTACAGGAGTGAGGAGCTCCAGTTATAAAGAGCTCACCTGTGCTTCTTGAATCTTTGGGGTTATATTCCAAAGAGAGCCAGATGGCATTGTCAACTGAACAAGGGGCCACCAATTTGGCCTATGGTTGCAAAGGACACCTAGCTCAATGGGAAGCCAACAGGGGAAATCTTTGCAAGCCAAAGCCACCTTTATCGAATATGTGAAAACGGCTAGAATGGGATGGATTAACGACAGAAGATCTACTGTTCTCCCAGTATTAAATCCAATCTCTGAGATGTACATTCCAAGCAATGGGACGGGGTGGCACAAGGGCACAACACAGTATTATTAGCATAGTTTAACATTTATTTTATACTCAAGTCCGATTTGTACACCTTACAGGCATACAAGGCTTTGTGTATAACCACACTGTACCATATGTTACACAGAGGTGAAAGGATGCGATGGAGAACACAGCCTTTTGTTTACAGATTAATAATGCTCAAACCGCATTGACGTTCAAAGCTGTGTTTTTAGCCAAATGGCTCGGTTAGCGGGGTGCAGGCCACCGTAGCCCAACTGGAGGGAAAGTCATTTTATTGTAGTATTTCAAAGGGACATGTCTATCGGTCCCATGACATAGTATCGGGTGTAATTCCACCAAACCGCATAAATAGCCTGACAAATATGCTATGAAAATGGCGTGCGTTGTTTGTATAAGTGTGGTAATGTAGCACCAAATCACCAGTCTGCCACACCTACATTCTAAACATTGTTAACACCGTTGTTAAAGGCAAACCCAGAGCCACTAGTACAACGTGCATTCAAACACTTTCACCCAAGTCCACCCCTAAGTAACCTGTGTTGGTTCAACCCATGGTGCAATATATCATGGTAAGCATTGCTAGCAAATTAATGGCCCACAGTATTGTTTTTCAGGGAGAGACAACTTTGTGAGTGGCAGTCTTGGTACAATGTGGCCAAACTCTTTCAGGCTCTGGGTCAGCCTTAAAGGTCAAACAAAAGCCAAAGGGACAGCACCAAACATGAGTTATGCAATTGCTGTATTCAATTGGCAGTTAATGTTGTCCACTTGCCATTGGTTATATGATTATCACCTGGCACTTATTTCAGCCAATGGGAAAAGACATCCCTGAGGTTTGATTTTATAAGAGGAGAGGGCCAGATTACGTTGAGTTGTGTGTTTGCTTTTAATTTGTATTTTTTTTCTGAGACCTTAAAATACAACAGTTATATTTATATACTCAATGTTGAATGAACATGCCAAGTACTGAATACAACGTAGGAACGTTGAAAGTAATTTTTATCAAGAGGAACCTGTCTATTTGAATACCAGCTTAATACAGAAAAAAGTCCAACTTTAGATGTAGGGTTTCCACAGGTTTTGACCAATCCATCCTCTGTAGCTGTATGCATGTTGGGAGGCTGACCCGGAGCTAGATGTCACCTCCTGCCAAACCATCAGGCAGCACTAGGTGCCGGAGAGCAAGTCCGTCCGTTGCCGTGTTCAGTGGCCTCTCTAATCATGTTGCGCCTAATAAACATTGCTGTAGCTGAAGGAGCATGTGACTCTTATCATCAGCATATTACCAATCGGGAACGGTTATCAACATACTGGCCATGAGTATTCGACAGGAAAAAGATCAACAGCATGGCACATGTAGTATGTCTCACTGATGGACACTTTGAGAAAGTGAGGAAGGGCTTATACCAGGTAACCATGCTAGCTAGGCAGCGATTCATCACAGTAACGGTGGCTCTAATGGTTCCTTATTTTCTGGTACACAAAGTCACTCCTCACGTCTCCTCAGGCCAGGTGGCAGGGCAGGCCAGGTGGCAGGCCAGGTGGCAGGCCAGGTGGCAGGGCAGGCCAGGTGGCAGGCCAGGTGGCAGGGCAGGTGGCAGGGCAGGCAGGCCTGCTGTGCATGTAATTCTACACAACTATGCAAGAAAAATGCAGACAACTGTCCACACTTTTTTTTCCCTCTAACTTTTTTCCTCTCATGGCTGTCATTTGGTAGAAATAATCTCGTAAGAACTTGCAATGACTGACTACACTTGGCCTTATGATGAGAACGGTGACTATTGTGACAACTCTGGTTCATGAAATCCTTCTTTTATTGTGTTTTTTTAAGCTGTTTTAGATTGTGGTCAGCCAGCCCAGCGGCTCACTCTTGGTCTCTGTGAGACTGGCTAAAGACGGCTCCAGTTTGAACATAACAATTGTGGTACAATGTTGTGCATTTGTTGAAATCAAGGATAGTTTGCAATAACTGCAGTCTTAAGTGACAACAAAAGGGTATAAGCAGGGGTGCGGACGTCTTTACTTTAAAAATATGTAGTGTGTTTAGAGTGTGCATATATATATATATAAATAAATATAATATATGCACACTCTAAACACACTGCTATACTGCAAGTATAGTAGTAGTATCAACAATGTGTTACCGTGATGTACACAATATTTTCTTTTGGAAAAAAATAAACCCAACTAGTTTCACCATCATTAATATTTTGAGCGCTGTGTGTTTGTGAGTATGTGTCTCTAAACTGAACAGCACATTTTACCTGTCCTGAATTTGGGGGAGTGGGAGATGGCAAAAGTTTAGTCAAAATACAGAGATTTCAAATGCAAACACATGAAACATCAAATGCGTAATATGTATTTCTCTCATTTTCTTACTTACCATCAAGATGTTTAAGCATAATTAACAAAAATCTGATGACTGAGCTTGTCTGGACTGGTTTCTAAAACATGAATGTTGTTTCAATTCAATCACATTTTAACTGTTGCTTCAAACCGCTCTGAAAAGGTTTATTTATGCAAACAGCTCATTGCTTCAAAAAAAAAAGAAAAGAAAAGATATATATATATATATATATATATATATATATATATATATATATATATATATATACGAGAAACGTCTTTTATGCCGGCCTCTGTCGTCTTGCGAAACAAATTACATATTATTCGATGTTAGTGACTTCTGCTGTCGTTCTTTCGTCTGTGAGTGTAGTCTATTTAAGATATGTATTAATTAAGGTAATTGCTACCTCTCTCTCTCT